>JZLH01S0616131.1:3542-16008 GCA_001188425.1 Eucidaris tribuloides
CAACTTGCAGAGCATGTTGTGACGGACCCTACCCGATCAGATACGGCAGAACAGCTCGTTGTTAATCTCTGAGTCTAATTGGCACCTGCACGATTTTGTTAATAGTTTGGGTAATAAAGAGTCATTCACAAACGGGTTGTAGGGCCCCCGGCTAGGGGCGAGATGGTATTCGAATGTCAATGGAGGCTACCGGGGTCCTTTTCCAATTTGAGTTCAACCCTTCCTTTGCAGAAGACAGTACGGTCATGGCCCCATCAATTTAGAGTAGGTTTAATTTTAATAGAGTATAAAATCGTAAAGTCCTTCTATATTGTATTTATTGTTTTCTTTCGAGAAACCCCTTTATGACGCATTGGTAAAACAAGAGCCAACTGTTTTATAATCAATTTTTACTTTGGCGTACAGTCACAGAAAAAAACCCGGCTCAAGACTATTACAATGGAGTCACACCGCAGGCTTCTGTCTGATACCGCAAGCTCTCACACTCGCAACCTACGCCCCCACTCTGACAGCACCGTCGATCTCAATGAGGTGTCCCCTCATCGCGTTGGGATAGGAGGAGGAAGTGGCTGGCGGGTTGGGAGGTGGGGTGATTGTTGCAGCGCTCACCGCATGAATGAACGCAACATGAAGATGCATGTACTGAGAGTGAGCAGAAGGACGGTTCGCCCTGGATGGAAGAAACTGATGAGAAGTCAGTGAAATTACAGGTTAGTTAAAATCATACACATAATAAATTTTTTATTTTGGCCAAGCGCGTATCCTGAGTTGTGTTATTTTATTTAATAAATCAGTTTTGAGTTGGTCTTCTAAGTTGTCGGACGTTTCCTGAGTTGTTTTATTTTATTCTGGTGATGTGCAACATGTCTGATTCTGTTTGAAGAGAATTGGGTAGTTTGGTTTTCTTTTAAAATATCATTTTACCCAATTTTACATTAACATATTATTTTTCTCTTATTTCTCTTTTTGCGTAGATATAATGGAATCAACGCTTCAGAATTGACAGTGTATATTTGAACTTCTGCGGATGATTATTTAACTTCACCTGTGAAAATTCCTGTGGATTGTAGTTCTCACATCTTTTAGGCATCTTGCCTATGGTGAATCTGTACTCATTCTTCAGAGAGACAACAGACTACCGGTATTTACCAAAATGGCAGAGAAGAGTACAACAAGTGAAGAACTCAAAGACTGTCATCACGAGGAAAATGATGAAGTACATCGTATGGAATTCAAAGACTGTCATTTTGAAGATGAGGGACATTCGGATTCCATCCCTGCGACAAACGTATCAACAGAACTTAAGGAAGAAGTAAATGTGGATGTGAGCAAGGAGGAGGAGGAGGATGTAGTTTCCGATGTTCCTCTCAAGAAGTCGGATTTAGAAAAGGTGAGCGGTGGAAAGGGAGATGTTCGATTTCACGACTGCAAGGATGACGCCGATGATAATGGTGATGAGGAGTTGGTAGTTAAAGGAGATGCTGAGATGAAACTGGATAATGGGACAGCAGTCCAAAAGGCGATGAAGGAAGGTGGGGAGATAGAGGAGAAGGATGAGGAGGAAGATGCCACGCCCATTGGATACCAGTCTGCGAAGAGAGGAGGTGGAGATGCAAGAGGTACCAAGAAGCAGGAGGACCAAGAGACGTTGCTCCTGGCATCGAGACGAGGAGATGCTGCGACGGTCCAGAGACTCATTGAGAAATACGAGGAGATGGATGATATCCTGAATGTCAACTTTAAAGGTAAGATGGTGGTAGCTACCGTAGCTTTGCAAGGATAAGATGATGCGATTTACCCATATGAGCTTGACTTGTTTTGGGATTCTGTTATCACTATCAATCTTCATTTGTATAGATAATAATAAACTGTACTTTTAGCTTTCACCTTTTTTTCAGAGCTGCCAGCAACCAAAAGTATATTTTTTATCATGTCTGTTTTCATCATCTGAAGTAAGAAAATATGAATTTTTAATGCTTATTATGTTTTCTCTGAAATTTGATAGGCATGTGTAATATGTGTAATTTACCCTAGCATTAATTTTAATTTTATCTACCCAAATATGATTTTTTATTTCTATTTTTTTATTTTTATTTTAATTTTATTTTATTTATTTATTTATTTATTTATTTATTGTTTATTTATTTATTATTATTATTAATATATATTATTATATTATCAATCTATTTTTTTTTTTTGGGGGGGAGGGGGGGCCATTCAAATATGATTTACGTATGTGTAAGAATGTTTTGGGGACAGAGAAGTTACTACCTCTGCTTTTTAAATTTTGCATTTTAATTTAATTTTATTATTTAAACACTAAAGATAAAATAATTAATAAATAAAATTTTTTTAATTAAAATTTTTGTAAAAAATTTTTGTATTTTATTGTTTTTTTTTTATTAATTTAATTAGAGTAATATTAGTTTCGAATGTGTTGAGGTAAAATTAGGGATGAGAGAAGTAGAGGTTTATATTAGGTATTTAGAGAGAGAGTTATTATAAATTTAAATACAAAGAGAGAGAGGAGTTTTATTCGATATAAAAATTTAAATATATATATATTATATAAATTAATAAATTTAATAAATTTTAAAATATTTAATTTATATTTGTTAAATTTTTTATTTTTTTAAATTAATAATAAAAATAATATAATAAATAAAATTTTCTATTTTTATTTTTGTTTAGTACCAGACAGTAAGTTTATATTGGAATGATTGTATGAGAGAGAGAATTTTTTTTTAATAAAAAATAATATTTTTCAAATTAAATATGTGTGAATAGAAATAGAATGCTGATATTATTTGAATTAATTTTAATTTAATTTAATTTTATTAAAATTTTTATTTAATTTTTATTTCATTTTTTTTTGATTTTAAAAGAAATGTAAATTGAGAGTTTGGAAGGGCATTTTAAATCAAAATATGTTTTTACTTTATTATTTTAAACCACCACATTAATCCTATATCGTCTGGCGGCTTTATTTAAAATTTAAAATCCAACATATACACAGTTAAAATTATGGGTATGGCTTAATTGAGTACAAAAGCGAGAGTATAATAATACATGTGGATGATAAGTAGTTTATTTAGTTTGTTTTAGTTTAAATGTTTAATGTTGATTAACATGGGTTGATATTGTTATAAAGGATTTGAAGTGAATGTAAAATTTTTTTAATTAATTTTTTAGATTAATTTTTTTTTAAAATTTTTTATTTTGTTATTTATTAATATTTAAATAATAATTTATCCCCCCCCCCCCCAAATCTGAATTTTGTGCATGCATTAACATAACAACCTGTACTTCGTAATCCATATGTTACGCTACCATGTATGGTTTAAACAGATCATGTGTTGTGTGTGCATCGGTGCGTTGTGTTGACAAGGGGGAGGGTCGGGGTCATGGGCCTTAAAAGTTTGTTGTGGTGAGTAATCATTGATGTGGCACTCAGCAACCTCATTTGAATAATTAACCTGGGCTTGTTATTTTAAAAAAAGACACATGCAGTGTCAATGATTGTTTTAACTTCAGTAACACATTCGTGTGTAAAATAGCAAGAGTGATAAACCATGTGTACTGGTTTTTTTGTGTGTGGATAAGTCTGAGTTATCTAATGGTTTGGCTTTGCTGGCTGGCTCCAATTGCTGGGCAATTTGCCAATCTGCACTGCACAGTGACTAGGTTAGGATATCAAACAAATACATACTATAACTGCCGCCCCCCCCCCTGACAAAAGGGCATAACTGCCATTTTGGTGTTCTTGGAGATACTTGAGCAAAAATGTATATTTGTTCAGCATAGCCTTAAAGCCCTATTCAGTGTCCTTTAAAATTTGGGTTATGATTTGCAACGTCAAAAACATCTATACGTGAAATCGAATCAGCATGACATCATTAATCCAATGTGAAGATTAATATAATAAAACACCTCTCATAGAGACTTGTTGGGGAAGTAAATATGAGTTTTGGTTAAACCATCTGGCAACGGTTAAACTTCTATCCTTTTTGTTTTGGTCCCCATTTGCTGCCAGGACAAATTTAAAGAAGTTGTCTGGCGGACGTCAAACTGCACAGCTGCCCTTCCCAAAATGTGTACCGATCAGCCGTTAACCCGGAACCAACCGTCGCGCAGGGAGGGAGGATAGCGCCCGATTGACGCAATTCAGGGGCGCTCTCGCTGTCTTCGCTACGGTTGCAACATAAAACCAGTGATTTTTCCGCATTTGAGCAAAATTGAAACTCCAGAAAGAACAACATTTTGGTAACAAGTCGTTATTAGTTTTCCTCATAAAACAACAAATCATAGACGTATGATCTCAGACTTTTCAACTGACACCTGCGGCGACATACAACCGTTTGTAATACTTAAACTATAGCTAATAACCGTTTGGTATATATAATGAAGGGAATAATGACTTGCAATTCACAATAAACACCAATCTTAACGAGCAGGATTTATGAAACAAAGAGAACACTTACAATAATTTTTATGCTCCGCAACGAAGTGCCGGAGGCGCATCATGTTTTCAGGGTTGTCCGTGCGTCGTGCTGCTTCGTGCGTGCGCTGCGTCTTACCAGGGGATCTCGTTACATGAGCTAGGACACGACGGCGATAACTTGAGAACCCGCCAAATTACGGATTTTTGATGTACTAGGACCAAGGTATTACTATGAGGCCCACCAATGAACTGATTAGATTTGGAGGCGAAAGGTCAAAGACAAAGGTCCACGCGTAGGAGCCTTAAATATAGTCTGATTTGGGCTCGGAATTAACCCTGCTGATAGACCTGTGACCAGAGCGGCTGTCAGGACATTGTCATGAGTAATTGGGTGAATATGTATTAATGAGGCACCCAATGAACGATAGATTTTGGGCCTGAAAGGTCCAAGTCGAAAAGGTCACCCGGGCCTTAAAATGTCCTTGATTTGCGGCTGCGGTTGTACCTAGTACGCGATAACTTTGAGACACCCCCAATCTCGATTTTGTGTAACTAGGACCAAGTATTGTAACTCAATAAGGCCAACCAAATAGAACCTAATTAGAGTTTTGGCACGCTAGAAAAGGTCAAAGGTCAAAGGTCACTGGCTAAATACTTCTGATTTTGGCTCGTAAACCAAGGTGTTACATCAACAGAACGCCTCGAATAACATGAGAGTGCTGGTCGGAAATGTGATTAACTTGGTGAAGTATGTATTATATGAGGCACCAATGTGAAACTGATTTAGATTTTGGGGCATAAAGGTCAAAAGTCAAAGGTCACCGGGTCCTTTAAATATGTCTGACTTGGGCTCGTTACCATGCGATACACTTGAGAACCCCCCTCCGCGATCGGATTTTGATGTAACTAGGACCCAATTATGTAAGCTATGACGCTACCAGAAGAATCTGATTAGATTTTGGGAGCTCAAAGGTCAGAGGTCCACCCGGCCTTAATATGCTGAATTTGGGCTCGTGACGCGATAACTGAGAGCGCTGGTGATTGTCATGGTTAACTGGGTTGAAGTATGTATAAGAGGCACAATGAAGCGATTAGACTTTGGGGCTGAAAGGTCAAAGGTTAACGGTCACCGGGCCTTAAATATGTCTGATTTGCTCGTTACGTCAGCGATAAACTTGAGAGCGAGCCGGTTCGGATTGTGAATGCCAAACTTGCGGCTGAAGTATTTATTATAAGGCACCAATAAACTGATTAGCATTTTTGACTGAACAGGTCCAAAGGTCACCCGGAGCAAATATGTCTGTATTTGGCTCGTTAACCCTGATAACTTTGAGAAACGGCCTGTCAGAATTTATGTTTTATTTTGGGATGAAGTAATGTTTATGAGACCAATAACTAAAGCTAAAAAAACTGCATTAGATTTCTGATAAGGGCTCAAAGGTCACAAGGTCATACCGGCTTAATAGTCTGATTGGGCTCCATGACTGAGTAACTTGAGTATACTTTTTCCCAGAATTTATCGCTAACCTTGGGAGAATATCTTGGTATAAGGCACACAATACTGAATCATTTTGGAGTTGAAACAGTCAGAGGTCAAAGGTAAGGAAGGCTCACGCCGAATGGAGAAAAAATCGCGATAATTTAGAACTGCTTTGAATTGGAAATTTATTGTAACCTTGGTCAAAGGTCACATGGGCTTATGCTATCTCATCTAACTTGTCTTTGCTATCCGAAAAAAAATGGTAACTAAAATCAAAATTAAACTCAAACAGAATAATGTGGACCACGCGGACTGCGGAGGCATAACCCAATCCAAAAAACGCGCAGTGTTAACTATAGTTTTTTTGTTACTGAAAAAGTAGTAACATTGAAATTACTGATTCGCAATACAACACTACAATAAATCAATTTTGAAAAAAAAAATATGCCCTTTTTTTGTCGTGGGGAAGGCCAGTCCTACGTCCTACTGATAATTAAATAATATAATCATTCATTTGATATCTTAAAACAATACATAATCAAAATCCTTCAAATAAAAGGAAATATGCACAGTAATATATAATGTATGGATAAAATAGATGGAACCAATTGAATCAAAAAATGCTCGTTCAAAGAAGAAAAACCATAAATACAATCTAAAGTGGTCATGTGTGGTAGGCATCCAGACGTTTTGGCAAATGAATGGACTTTGGGTCGCCCTTAAACCAACAAAATCTACTTTTCTTGACTTTTATACACATATAAGCGAAACAACAATAAACAAATTCAAGATTATGTTGCAGTTGATTTTTATATTCTCGACATTGTTTTTTTTTAAATAGTCATGGCCAGCATACATAAAAGCAAATATTTACAGCTCACGGGATACAGATTGACAACCATTCGAGAGAACAAGTTCATTTTTCAAACTGAAAACTGAAAAAGGAGTGGATATCCATGGTATAACGTTATAAAAATCAAAAACACAAAAGAGCATGAAAGTCTTAGCTTATCATCACGCGATCTACAACAATATTTTGAATAATAAACCCGCCTCTTTCTCCCCCACATGTTGAACCTAGTCCCTCTATGCCCACTAACTATAACAACCATTTTTAATTTCAGCAAAAGGCATTTTGTCTCAACCACTGCTCACATGGGACAGTGAACAGTTTCCTGAATGCATCCAATTTTGTTTTTAGAAATGATCGACAAAAAATCTTTTTTCTCACACGAAATTAGAAACATGAACCACATCTCTCCCAATAAATCACACTGAAAAAATACCACAATTTATAGAAATCATAGGAACTGAAGTAGTCGCATGTTTGATGTCAATAATTATGGGTGACAATAAAATATTATGAAAAGATGTAAAAAGTTGCACTTTTTGTCTTTGACAAAATCGCAGTTGGGCTTTAAAAGACTGAAACAAACAGTTTTGTAACACACATTGTCAGATTAATATACTGGTAATATAATGGTATTAATAAGGCCGATTGTGGCAGGACAGGCAGCATAATTCATAACATAAAAAATAAAACCGTCAGTTTGTGTATTACTCATGCTACCCACCCTGACTGCAACTTTCAAAGGCTACTTACTTCTGTTTGTAAATTTGTTATGTCCATAATAACACACAAGACAATGTGATTTTGCGTTTGTACCGCAGTAATACATGACATGTAATTCATACAAATTTAAATTCAAATTTAACCGTTGAAAATCAGTTTCAATTCGGTTCATTTCAAAACCACAATGAATTTTGACTTTGTTCTTAAGTACTAGTAATTATTGTATACCCACACTTAAATACAAACTTTACATTTAAAAATTTTTGTATGACTGATTTGAATTATAATAGTCACATTGGTCTAGTTACAAGGATCTACTGGTACAGTAGATGCTCCAGTGTTTGAAGATTATGTTGAAAATTTTCCATGAAATTGTGCAATTTGTAGTAGAATATATGAAATTTTTATTATATTATTTGTTAAACTATTTGTTGGCCTGATTATTCATAAAGTGCATATATTATTGTTATTGTTTGTGTTTTTAAATTTGTATAATAATAATGACTGATGATAAATAATAATATAATAAAAAATAATAATATATGAGACTATTATTATATTGATTCAATATATGTTATGTCACAAAATGAAAATAACATAAAAAAATAAAAAAAATCCATGTTCTTTGTGTATTGCACAACTAAAAACGTAAATGAACATGCAATTACCAAAATAAATGACCAAATAATTCAGCATTTTTATTATCTATATTAACAGCAACAGAGTCCAATCGAGGGCTGGACATATCTTCATCCGTAGCCATCCACTTGGTCAGAAAAAGTGCCCGATTCTTGACTTAGGTGCTAATGTTACTCCCTTGAATCCTGGCTGGGACACGCCACTGCACACAAAACAGCTTACTTGGTAGAGAGTAGGATCAGTTTATTAATTTACTCTGTCCAACAATTCAAATCAGACACTTCACCGCCTCCGTGGAAGTTTCCCACCTTGACAACTGCCCCAGAGGACGTCCCCTGAGACACTTTCCCTGGAGACAACTCCCCCTGGAGGATCCACTCTTCCCAGAGACAACTCCCGGAGAATATCTCCACCAAGGACAACTCCCCCAGAGGAGAAAACAATGTTTCTAAGTTTCAAAAAATTCAATATCTGAGTTGTCCCTCAGGAGTGTCCTGGGGATTGTCCCAGGGGGGGGATAGAGATGTCGCCCGGAGTCGTCATTCGGGGTGGTGTTGTCTCATGGGGGTTGTCTGTCCTTACTGGGGAGTTAACAATTTACTTTTGCAAGGAGAAAGTGCTTGATCTCGGACATTTGGTGCTAATGTTACATTGGTAGAGAGGTAACTGTAGGATCCAGGTTGAATTATAGTTCTCTCTGTTTCAGACACATCGTAATGGTGCAGGACAGAACTCCCCGTGCGAAGAAGATGCCCACCTGAAACTCTCCCAAGACATCTCCCCAGAGAACATCTCCCCCAGAGAACATTTCCCCTGGAGACAACCCCACTGGGACAACCCCCAGGACACTGCCCCAGAGGTAACTCTCCCGTCCTCCCCGGCCAAGACGACTCCTGGAAAATAGCTCTCCGAGGACAACTCCCGAGAGACTAATAAGTTCCAGTTTTAACAAATTAAAATCTGAAGTTGTCCTCAGGGAGTAGTCCCACCCCCCCTTCTGGGAGGTGTCTGAGAGTTGTCTCCTAAGGATTGTCTTCAAGGAGAAAGGGAGAATGTCCTTTGGGAGGTTCTCAAAGGAAGCTGTCCTCTGTGCTGAGTTTCCCGGGAGTTGCTCTGGGATTCCTCAAGGGGAGTTGTCCCACGGAAATTGGTCCTCCAGGGAGTGTCCTCGGGGAGTTGTCCTCGGGAGTTGCCTCAAGGGATTGTCTCAAAGGGAAATTGTCCTCCAGGGGAAGTTGTCCCTCGGAGTTGTCCTCTGGGATTGTCTCTGGGGGAATGTCCTCCAGGCGATTTTTCGGGAATTGTCTCTGGGGAGTTGTCCCTCTTGAGTATCCCTCTGGGAGTTGTCCTGTCCTCGGGGCGCAGTTACAACACTACTTTCGGCAGAAAAGTGCTTTGATTCTCTGAAGTAGTGCTAAGTTAACTCCTTAATCACTGGGACACTCCTCTCCACAAAGCATCTTACTCTGTCTAGAGAGTATATGTATATATTATGTGTCTTATCATTTTCGCCCTTTTCAACTTGTTTATATTTTTCCACCGTTTTGTGATTAGAAACTTCAATACAAGGAATTTGTGTATTAATACATATATTTTTATTGCATTGGCATGCTTTGAAAGAAAATGAATTTTCCTGTTTTTTAGTTGTGAATTCCATGAAATGAAACGCATTGCAAAAATATGACAATCCTCAAGGATGCTAGCAATAGAATGGTTGGGAACTTCATTACTCTAAAACAAATATATCAAGAATCACAATTAATTTGTATATATGGAGCTTATCATTTCTTAATTGCAAGTGTGATATGTATTATTTATGTTTTTAGTCAAGCCTTCCTTTCACTGTATATAAAACCGGGATATACATAACTGTTAATAGTGTATGAAATCAATAATAATGGTGATAAAATGTGATAAATGATATATTACTTCACCACAACTACCAGTACTACTATTACTATAACAGCTATGCTACTACTCCTCTCCTCCTACTACTATATACCCTATCTGCTTCCAACTAACACTACTAACTAGTACTACACACACTACTAACTACTTACTACTACTACACTACTACTACAGACAACACACTAACACTACTAGTACTACACTACTAACTAACTACTACTACTATAACTACACTACTAACACTACAACTACTACTACTACTACTACTACTGTATACTACTACTACTATACTACTACTCACTACTACGTAGAGTAACTAACTGAGTAGTACTACTACTAACTACTGAGAGTAGTATAGTACTAACTAAGAAACTACTACTACACTACTAATACCACTACTTCTACTATAGCTTTTAGAACTACTGCTACTACACTAACACTACTACTACTTAACTATACTACTACTAACAACATACTACTACTCTACTGTAGACTAACACACCACTACTTCTACTACTTATACACTACCACCACTACATCAACCCAGTACTATACAACGGACGACTACGACACGTACAAACTCACAACTAACACACCTAACTACTCTACTAACTACTACTACTACTAAACTTACTACATACTACCTACTACTACTCTACTACTAAATCTACAGTACTACATAAAAGCTATCTAATGCCACCACTACTACTACTACTAGTACTACCTATACACACACTACTACTACTACACTACTACTCTACAACTATTTCTAAACTAATCATTTTCCTTGTCTAGGAAATCTTGTCCAAACTTTTAAATCATCCAGCATGTGCTGATGTGTTTTGTGTCAAGGGAGAGTTGTCCCCCAAAGATTGTGGCCACACAAGAGTCACCGACAATATTGAAGTAATAATAATAGGTCTTTAAAGAACATAAGGAATAGGAGCAGTCCAAAATTGGCCAAACTACCAGATGAGTTAAATGTAGTAAATATCTAACAGTGACTGGAGTGTAGGCAGTAATGGAAAGTACATGTGAAATGGCTCTTATAAAGCAACAACACGTACATAACAGATATCGCCCCCCTCGTTTTGAACTAATCGAAACTCAATGCCATTACAGTGCTCATATAAACCCTCAAAAAGTTTGGAAATCTGATTTGATCAGTTACATGCATCCTTGTCATAAAATTATCGAATGGCAAGCTTGGTACAATCCGGAAAAAATATTTTCAATTTTGCGAATGTTCCTTTCTCTTTAAAATAAGTACCACTCTGTTATTATGCCACAAGAAAGCAGTTCCTTCACTGTGGTTAGAAGTGTAAATTGAAAAGCCAAGCTGGCAAATACCCAAGGTTCCGTTTCGTCATCCTCAAGCTTGTTGTTGCTGGGGAAGTGAGTTTTCTCCAAGTGGCTTTGTGTTAATACGCTCTAAGTGAACATGACGTGGATTAAAAAAGACCGGCTGTTAAAGTTAACAAACAACAACACAAAAAATGAAAACAAACAACAAACATGATGGGCATAAAAACGCTGACAAAACATTTATCTCACTGACCTTTTTACCCACTGGACATTAACACCCACACAAGGGTAAAAGGTTCAGGAGTCTTTATTTTTGCATGGATTGTCTCCAGAGAAGAAGGGTATCAACAAGAATGATGGCGCTGCATGCAGCCCAGACCTCAACCCCATGAACATTTGTGGATAAACCTTGTTTCCGGCTGTACGGAAGCGAGTCACAAACGCAGCGACATGGCAGATCTGATGAACGCCTCATTCCCACAGCACAACGAACCAAACTCATCCCACAGCATAGGGAAGCGGTGCCAGCAGTGTGCAGGCACGTTGGTCTGTCCACCCGAATAACTGAAAAACTGAACTCTGATCATGTTTATGAAAATCAATGAGCCCCATGTGATGAAATGCAAAGACCATGGGATATAACATAAAAAAAAAAAACGCATGCATATTCAAACCACCGCGACCACTTGTTTTTAATCACACTTTGTTGCATTAAATGTGGTGAGATTAAATGTCTATATCCGTTTTTCAATGCACATGCATGTTGTTTAATTCGTTTTCACTTTTTGTTGTTGTTTGCTTACTTGTGCAAGTTTCTTTCAATACATGTCATGTTTCACATATGTGCATACAGCCAAAAGAGAGCAGTGAAAAACTACTTACAACAACAACAAAAATGGGTGTTTTAAAAAAACTTCGAAACTTTAAAATAAGCTAATGCAGCTTTTCAAATTTACACCCTGTTTACACCACATTAGACAAACGCCCTTTCCCCATGCATAACAAAACAGTAATGTATCATTTTAAAGACATAAATGATCTTCTGATGAAACCAAGCTTTGCCCCCATGACTTATACTACCAAACGAAGAGATATAATCGGTCAAACTAAATTTCCCCCG
>JZLH01S0616135.1:16103-30120 GCA_001188425.1 Eucidaris tribuloides
GGAGGAGGAGGTTCATTTGAATTTGAAATAATTAAATGTCAACGGTTGTGTCATGCGTCGTTCGTCCTGCGTAAACTTTTACTCATTTTCATCTTCTTCCTTAAAACACATGATTGCATTTAGCCCAAACTTGGTAGGAATGATCCTTAGAGCGTGTGGATTCAAGGGCTTTCAAATAGCACACCTGCCCACCCCCCCGGGGGGGGGGCAGGGACAGGGCCCTGAAGGGCTAAAAGTAGGTAATTTTGAAACATCTTCTCTAGTTCCAGATATAGTTTAGCTAAGTCAAAGTGTGTGTAGATTCCTCAATATGTAATTAATTATTGTTCCTCATGACTCTACATCTAATTAAAGCAGATACTGATGATTGTGACTTGATAATCAATATAGCCTGGTGGTGCATCTATAAATTAATTCTTGAACGAAATAGAACCGGAAAAGATAAAAGAAGTGTAAGTTTGAAATATTTATTTGCAAGAGAAATAGAAAAGAGAATAGAAATAAACGAAGTTAGTAACAAAGATAATTTAAAATTACGTAAGAAACTTTTGTATTATATTTGAAACACGTTGAAATCATGTCTTCTGCTTTATTATATTTGATTATATGTTTGTGATTCCATTGTTTAATTTGAAATTTTGAATGTGAATAAATCTTCTATCTGGAGGCAAGAAAAAAAATTGTTCCTCATGACAATGCCCAGGGTTGGCTACAGGTCGGAGGAGGGCCCTTTGGGAATTATTCACATTTACATCTTTAAAGCACATGAATGGATTTATACCAAACTTGGTGGGAGTGATCCTGGGGGAAAGAGGGTTCCTGAAATGGTGCACCTGGCCCCTGGGGGCCCAGGGGACAGGGCCCATAAGGACCAAAACTAGGTAATTTTCTAACCACAAGCCCATTTGTAACTTAACTTGAATGGTAGATGCGTAACAGGGACCTCAATGTTGTTTGTGGGTCAAATGATAGAATATACCTGCAATTTTCTACTGGAGTTGGTAACTAGGTTATGATAGATGGCATACATGTATCAGGATTTCAATGTTAAATTGCTTCAAAGGTCACATAAGTAGGGCAAAGGTCAAATAAGGTCAAATGTTAACTTACTAGGGCGAGACATATTATGGCTATCACCTCGTTTTTTTTGTTTTGTTTTTTACAAAAAGTGATGTTAGCATTTAACTTAAATTGGGGAAAGTAGCTATACGGCAAGGGGTGCAATTTTTTTCAACTGGTTCATGTGGCTCCGTTGTTGCCTGGATATCAGGCTTCAAGGACCAAAACTATGTATACTAGTAATTGATGTTTTTTCTATGGGCGCCACAGAGAATTTGCGAGAACTCAGGTGAGCGTCGTGCCCCCTGGGGCTCTTCCATTCAAATGAGAGGCTATTACATTTTGCTTTGTGGTCTTTTAAACTTTCTTATACGCTTCACGAGAGACGCTACATCAACTTTTTTTGAGATAATGTGCATCACTCTTGACACTGCATTATCAAAAGCCTATACTGTATATTACGTAATGATTATCAGTTGGGCAAAAACAAGACGACTGGTTCCAATTATAATAATCAAGTACTTGCTAACTAATCAGGTAATTAATGATCATTATGATAACATGTACGGAGTAGGGATAAAAATTAATGAATGCTAGACTAGGAAAAGACCTTAAGAGTAATTAGAAACTGATTGTATACACTAAGAAAAATAAGTTCAACTTTGCACCTTTAAAGGTGCAGACCAATGTCACCTTGAAAGGTGCAAAATTTACACCTAAAAGGTACAGAATTGCACCATGAAAAAGTAATAGTAACGTCTTTGTTATGACCCAGCCAAGGCTGGAACCCACGATCTTCCGGACGTGAAGCGGACGCTCTAACCACAAGGTCATCATGCGGGCATTAAGGTCTTATTTGCACCTGGTGATTAAAACCCTTTTCATGTCACCATGGGGTAACATGGAAAAAAAAGGGCTCCGTTTTTTCATTTTCGTGGTCCACATCTCCACCTGAAAGTTTGCATGCAATGAATACGTTTTGTGCTGAATTCAAATATCAATGCTAGTTGGTTAGCATAATTCCTGCTCGTTTTTACGATAATGGGGCTTAATTATGCAAATTCATTCACAATTACTCTAACAACCATACTAAGTTTTATAAAGCAATCAATCACGCGAAAATTTGCATGCGCATAGAGCCGGATGTATTCACAAGACTATATAGATAGATTTTCCAAAATATACATAAGTCTAATTTCAAATAATTCATTATGCAAATTTATGCATATAACTCTCTATATATCTCTATATATCTCTTGGTGAAAATATTCCTTCCTGATTCCCCTTACGTAAACAAATTCGAGACAATTTTTTTTCCAGCCAGAAGATACACTCCAGCTGGTGTATAAACTGGTATGTATCTTTTAACGACTTTGGTTCAAGAGGCATTTTTTATTTCTCCCAATCAGGTCACTGCTATAGGCGTACGCAGGATTTTGCAAAGGAGGGCGTTCATCCGCGGCCAAATCCTATAAGTCCATTTTTTCCCCGGTCAGCCCAGTCGCCGAAAATCGTTCAGCGGGGGAGGGGGGGGGGGGGTTGGAAGAAGGGAAACATTTTTTTCATCCCAAATGGTCTAAAGTTTACCCAAATGTACTTTCAACTCAAAATCGTGTCCTACGGCTAACGCGGAAGGGGGGGGGGGTATTCAACATAAAAGAGTGTGTTTTGGTTTAAACACCCCCTTTCGTAAAAAGGTGTGTTTCAGCACCCACAACATCCCCCTGCGTACGCCTACGGTAGCTACGGTCAAAATATGAAATGAAAGGTCCTCTCGACACCCCTGACCGGTGAGGGATAAAGAATTACATTCATATTTGTGGTTTAACTAACTTCAGCTCATTTTATTAAATAGGTCTTTTGATAAATGCGTAAGTAAAAAAAAAATCACCATATTAACATATTTTCATCATTTCATTTGCTGATTTGGAACAGCGTACTTAAATACTTGATTATGATTGATTCTTACACCTTTCATACTTTGTTGTTCCTTTCCCTTGTATTGGTGTCATTGTGTCAGTAGGCGTATGTATAATCGTGTCCCAATATAACATGGTCCCAATATAACTTACAAACAGCTGTTTTATGACCAAGGCATGAGTAAGCATAAGTGCATTGTATAGCATCGATTGGAACCTCGACCGGAACGCCTGTTAATAAGAGACTACATACATTTATCCGCGGCTTCCTTGTCACTAATCTTACAGTGAATAGTCTGAATTCCAGACGCCGGGTGTCATAGCACCGGTGGCCATTGAACTATAGCCATACTATACCCTGTGATCGGCAAAATATCAATTTTCGCTCGGTGATGATAACGATCTGGCAATCAGACTGTACAGAGAGTGACATGACGTATAGGTCCCTATTGTTTCCAGTTGATGCAAAAATCTGGGGGGGGGGGGCGCACGGCAACCGGCAGTGGCAGATGGAGGCGGGGCACTTTGTAGTCTCGGTTCCAGACAAAGCGAGTTTTTTCCCCCCAGAATAGTATACTCACTCTCCGACTTTTTCTACCTCACATGCCATGATCTGCCTTTGTCGATGTCAGAACAGAACCTCACCACAGGCCACATTAATCTTAGCTCAAGGCAGTTAATTGATGAGATCATGAGAGTAATCTCTTTAGATGACTTCTTACGTCTGGAAGCCAGACTAGGCACTTTGGGACATTTTCTTCAACTAACATCCGTCGACTCTTGTAGAGAGAGATTTTAGAACCGCTAAATGGTCACGATTGACGATAACCTACGGTGCGTCATGTTTTCAAACAAATGAAAACAATTACGGACATTATCTTTGAAGTCTTTTGTGTGAGACATCATTTATCACCGGTTCTGAAATAAGTAAGCATTCATTGTACGAATTCACAAACTTTTCCTGTTGAATGAGTCTAATTAAAAGTAAGTTGACAAGTTTCGCTGCACCACGCTAAGCCCCGTGAACTCTACTACTCAGCGACACGTCGTGTACAAATACCTACACGGCACTGTCTGAAGCAGACGTGCGAACCCTGCGAGCCGTCAGTCAAATTTGATCCGCTCACTATAATTCCCCAGCGCAGACGACCGACAGGTAATAAACGCATACTGACGTGCCTCCCCACGACGCAAGCCTGCTCAGTAGTAAGCTTGCTCTCTCAGCTCAGCAGACGATCACAACAAACATTTTTTTTGGCAGCTCATAAATTCTTTCACTACACTGTCGATATCAGCATATTTTATCTTTCTTTGTTTCAAATCCCGAAATAGGACAGGACGACCACTTTTCCTCGACTCTAGCTCTATCAGTCCTAACCGGAAGATGACACGGGAACTATTATTGGAATTGTTGTAAAGGTATCATCCGCACCTGCACCCGGCTTTATATAGTTCTCCCCAGGCACGGTTCGATAAGTAAGTGCAAGTTCACGAATTTTATGTGTGTTACCATGTACATGCTAGAGTATGGAGGAGGTATTTATGGCATGGCTGTTGCTGTAACATGGTGAACATGTTGAATGAGTGAAAAGTTCCAGCTTTAGACGATTTTGTTTTGCAGTATATCCATATCTTGTGTATACGCATTTATACGGGGAAAATGAACATTAACAATAATACAAAAGATTAGGTTGGAGTAAGAGAAATGGAAGCTAGAAGTAGAAGAGCTAGAGGCGTCTTGAATCGCTGATCAAATCTATATCGTGGACATTCTCAATCTCATTTGATTTCTGGAATTTCGTTTCCAGAATAGACATTTACAAAAGAGCTGCTAGTTTGAAGAGTTGTATGCACCAAGGTAAAATGTTGATGATGTATGTAGTTCAACAATATGCATATATGTAAATATGCAATTCAACATGGTGCATGTACCACATACAATTTTATACTACGTGTATTGGCTTTGAAATATGTTGTGTTATGTTTTCATTTTGCGAAATTGGGAATAAGATTTAAGTAACATGTTTCATACTTCATTCAGTAAGCTATTAACATGACTTAAGTTATATATTGATTTATTTTGTTCAAACTTTTCTTAATATCCTTCACATTGATATTTAGGCCAGAAATTTGCAAGAGAATAATGAAGAAAGTATACATTTCGATCTCCTAAAGATTGCAATTCCTTTACTGATCTGTTTATACACACATTTGAAATGTTCTAGTAAAGATTTGGTTCCATGTTTACTATATACCCCAAGAAATTATGAGTGTATGTTATGTAGTTCTGATTCGAAGTCAAATACGTATGACTGACTAACTATTTTTGATTAATTCCGTATATGTTATCAGGTTTGTCGTAGTAGCCTAATTATGTGGAATGAAATGGACACGATGAACGGAAACTGCGGAGGATCCACACATAACACTCGGTAACATGATACAATAACCTACAGCCTCATAGTGCCTAAGCCAACGGACGTAAACGTCACATTAGCAATCGTGAGTAAGCGAGAGAGGGGACGACACAGTTGTGTATTTGGAGTGAAACACGTGGAATCATTTTAGATCTGTCATTCCGCCGTGTGTGTGTATGTCTGTCGGGGACGTGTGATATTGATAAAAAACAGAACCCGATGTTTTGCTCTCCCAGACTGGTTCGGTTATTGCCTCGCTGTGCTGTCGACCCCTAGCTGTACGTCAACATAACCTTACAGCTCCCGCATAACGTCGCCACCGTCTTTTGGTTTGACATCGTAGTAGCCCGCCCGAGCTCGCGGCCCGCTTGGAGCTCGGTTCACTCCTCCTCAATGCAATCACACCATCCGACTGTGGAATTAGGATTATTTGAAATATGCTTCTCAGATTGGTTAGCGGCTGTGTGTTTGCTTTATACTCACGGAGACATTCCCTGCATGCCTTGATTTTATGTCTGGCGTTCTGTGTGACTTTACAACCCGATCACCGGCGGCACCATGCCGACGGGTTATCCTGGCCGCGAATTAGGCGAGGCGGCGTTGAAGATGGGGAGAGCACGGGGGAGTCGGAGAGCCATGGCATCGGATTAGAACTGACACATGACAATAGAGAGGTAATATTTTCTAATTTTTGTATTGATGAATTGAAATAATATGAGTCGATCGAAGTGTGGCGTCGCTTTGGTTTTAAAGAATGTGGGCAAAGCAAACTAGTGTGTATCAAAAAAGATAATCCATGTTTAGAGGTAAATATAAAAATGGTTTACATGGTTTAAAAGTATAATATCTTTAAAGAGCCACTTTTCCTCTACCCACCCAATGATACCTCGCTTGCATCATCACTGGTATCATGCATGACCGAGTACATTGCTCCGTGTCAAATCACACTTTTTCCAAGTTTGGGTGAATGGATGAAGGATAAGATCATCTCACAGTGCAAGTTATACCAAAACTAGGAAAAGTGTGATGTGACTTGACATTGTTCTCTTCAAGAGCAATGTACTCGGTCATGCAAGACACAAGTGATGCAAGTGAGGTGTCATTGGAAAGATGAAACGTTGCCCTGTAGTGATATTATACTGATAAATCTCAGTGATACAAATAGCTGGCAATATTTCAGCTCTCAACCTGGATTACCCCGTTTTTATTGTCTGACTTTAATACATATTTATACGCAGGGCAATGGTTCTGGTTGTATCCACCAACACAGAGGACTCTGGGAGCGCGCGAGCGTCATGTTTGCGGTCGCCATTCAACTATTGACCTCATGTATTTTGAACCAGTCTGACGTCATCATTTGGGCTCATAAGTACAAGTATACAATAACATTTGGTGTAGAGTAATGTTTTGTGGGCAAAAGCGCCCACCAAGTGCACCGTCATTGAGGTAAAGGCGTCATTATACAAGTCGTATAACATTCCACGGCCGGTATAAACGCGCAGTGGTGGTTTTAATTTTACAACCTACAGCTGTTCCAAAACAAAATGACCTTGTAGCGCTGTTACAGCAAGTTGTTATTATGACTTCCGATTTGTACTTCGGTTGCGCTTGTCGAAAAGATCCTAATACATGATAATTCTTTGCTATGTATTGGTCTTACCCCGCATCCTTTGTGAAACCCGTTCGTTGTCAAAGTAACTGCCGTACATCGTGTTGGAGTTATCAGATTCAGATTCATTCAGATTCGTTATGGTCTAGTTGGAAAATCAGTATGTAGGCATTACAAACAATATACAGAGTTAATACATAGATTATAGTGCGCAATACAATTCAAAATATATATAACATAGATATATACAAATAAACAAATACATTTCCCGTTCAGTCATAGCACACAAATTATTTGGATAAAGCCTATGATGTTGTAATAGCAGAGTAATTATGCATTATTCATTGCTCTTGGTGCAAAAATACTATGAAGAGTGAGTTTGATAGGAAATATATTAATATAAGCAAATATTAATATAAGCAAATATTAATATTTTGTTATTATCGTTATTATTAGTGTTATTATTTCAGTTATTACATTATTACCACGTCATGATAAATTAATTGGTTGAATGAAATTAATTAATTCAACGATTCGTGTCAACCGAATTGTTCTGTGAGATTGACTAGTTGGCAATATTGGGCAAGGGTGTATTTGAAATGACATGTTAACAGCATCAACGCTCAATTTGGGGGTGACATCCCATTCTTCATTCGTGTCTACTCGGAATCAATATAAAAGGGGTGAAAATAGGAAAAAGAGGCAGAAATATACACGCCTATAAACAAACAACCGATCAAAACAAGTAGGCTTATTACACAAATCAAAATTAACAAACAATATGTTTCAAATTTAAAATGCAATTTTCCAATCTCGACGCCTTTCAAACTTCGTACAGCACATACTAATGTCCATCCCCGTCGATATCCTCTGTAACGCCCCAATTTTATTAAAGTGATAGGCTAACATTGTGGAGCTTCAATTTAAAAAATGTCAAACTTTGATATCTGAGCTACATTAGTAGTGTTACAATGGACAAATAAACACCTAGAATACTAAAGTTTGGAAAGTTACACTGCAATGCGCAAGTTATACATAAATAAACAATAAAACTCGGGGCGAGTTTTATTAACTAGGTGTACACACAGTAGAGTCTATGGGAGGAAATGGGCAAGTGAATCTGGTCAACTTACGATTTTTCACTTTTTTAAAGCACTAATAATATAATTTGAAATACAATTTTTTCAGGCTTCATTTTAGACCTCATCAAAGACACTGGTAGCATGGGGAATCATGCGGCTCAGATTTGTTTACTGTTGTAAATGTTAGCAATACTTTAATCGAGGTTGGCAGTTTCTTTCCGCAGCGCGTTTCGCCGTTTTACCGGTTTCGTCCGGAAAAACAGTTTTTTTCCGCTTTTCTGAAGAAGTGTTTATTGTTTTGGTATTATTCAAGATTTTCATTTTATAAATTATCATAACTATAATAACAGGACAGCTGTCTTTTGTTTTTTGTTCTCCCCGTTTTGGTTATGAACTTCTAACCATATTTGTTGATTCCCCATTCATGATCACTTCTCCATGCAACTACCGTAACTTACTCAATATTGTGCTGTAATGTATACAGCTCAGTATAGCATGGAGAAAATTGTCAAATAATTAGCTCCTTGTGAAGGCAGGGAAAAAATAATATTTTATTTTTGGGGTTACTTTTCATGTTCCAGATACTCTTTGTATAAACTCTATGGAAATTACGGAGGCTGCTTTTTGCCATTTCCGGGCGAAATGCCGAGAGCCCTGTGTATTTTTTCCCTGGTGTAAGCTGTTGTGCGCAGACACTTAAATTGATCACCATTTTGTCAGAAGTTTTAAGAGAATTTTTGATGCCAACATAATTTCAGTGATACAGTTATGGTTGTGCAGACAGGCATCTCAAATTAGCTGAATGAATTAAAGCGCAAGTATAGTTGGCCATTTGTTTTTTTTATTTGAAAGGTTATGCCAAAAGTCATAATCACACAATAACAGATTCTGAATGCCTTTAGTTTTTTGTTGGGGGGGGGGGGGGAGGGGGTACCCCCGAGATTTTTGACTAAATTTGACATTATAGAATCCAAAGTATTAATAAGGTCATAAGGTTAGCGAATTATCCTCATCGGAAAGATCAGAGTCTGCTCTTTCTGATGAGGTATAATTCAGATTAACACCTATTAACCTTTGGATGCTATAATGTAAATATAGTCCAAAATCTCGGGGTTCCCACCCCCTCATATTTCTCATTACCGTAAGTAATTAAAAAAAAACTAAAGACATTCAGAACTTGTATAAACTTTTCAAATAAAAAAAATCCCAATCTAAACTTTGGCCTTAAATATGAAAACAAGCTAGAAGTTACAATGCAAAGTGGATGCAAAGATGTGTAGTTGCTTTTAGGAAAATATAATTATACCATGATGCACGAATAATATAACATTGAATAAATAAAGTTTAGGACATATATGAAATATTTTACATGAAAAAATCCATGCTAGCTCATGTATACACTGCTTAATGTATGTGCCTTATTAGAGATCGTTTGAAGGGAATTATTTTATTTCAAAATATTTATTTCTTTGATTTAGATTGCGGAAGTAGTTTTTTTTTCTGTTATCTGTTAAAAAAGTTGTCGCCAGTTATATTTGTTGTAATGTATATACTAATTCTTATAAATATCACTGCATTTCATATTTTTATTGGGCCTGGAAATATTGTTTGGAGGTTTTTTCAGTAAAAACCGGAAAAAAGGGGTTTTCTTCCAGTTTTTTTCGCTTCCCGGAAAAAACTAGTTTTTTTCCGAAGAAACCCAACCTGTTATTAATTGTTTCTACATAACATTTCAAAGTCAATAATTACCCACCATGGTCCATGCTCCCCACGACGCAAATGTTTGTTGAGGACAATAACCATGCATTAAAACGGAAATCCTGAATTAGCTCTCCAATATGTGATATTGCGAACACGTTTCTCTAGACCCCACTAACTAATAATATTATGACACTCCTCGCGGAGCAAAACTGCAAATAGTTAAAGGAAGAGTTTCCTGCACGTGTATTTTGTGGGCTGATTTAGTAGACGGTTTTATTTTCTTAGTGATGATATTTACTTCTATATTTCTGTTTACGTTTGAGACGTGGTACAAGTTGTACTAGTCTGGCTTCCAGACATTTAGATTGACCCTTACCCATCCTATAATCTATATTCATAAGGAAATTACTATCTTCAGTCACTGCTTTTGACTAAGACTAGTGACTTGAAGTACGATGCCATTGCTTGGTGTGGGTGTCTCCACCGATCGTGACTCTCATGCAGGATTAAGGCAGGCATGACTTCTTTTTGCAAGCCTAAAATTAACATTGTGTAAATAAAATGGCATTTAAGAAAATGCCATCTGGGAACCTTTTACAAAATATAGGAGCTAAGAACTCAGTTTTGTGAATTATAGTGACATTAGATCTGATTGTGATTTTTAGGCTCACCTGAGCCGAAGGCCAAGTGAGCTATTGCGATCACTTTCGTCGTCGTCCGTCGTTCGTGTTCGTCGCGGCGTCGGCGTCGTGCGTCGTGCGTCGTGCGTCGTTCGTAAACTTTACCTTTTCACTTCTTTCTTCAAAATGCATGATTGGATTTGGGCCGCAAACTTGCAGGATGGTCCTTAGGGTGGGGATTCAAGGGTTCAAATAGTACACCTGGACCTAGGGGCCCAGGGGCAGGGCCGTAAAGGGCCAAAAGTAGGTAGTTTTCAACATCTTCTCTTAGATCCAGAAATAGTATAGTTTAGCCACTTTGTGTGTAGATAGTGCTGATTAATGTTCCTCATGACAATGCCAGGGTGGCCGCCATTGGCCCGTAAGGGGGGAAAGTTTGGGGGTAGGGCCTATGGGAATAATTCCAATTCACATCAGTGGATTCAAATCAAAACTTAGTGGGAATGATCCTCAGGGGAGGGATAGAGAGTTCTTGAATGGTACACCAGGCCCCTGAGGCCCAGGGGGCAGGGCCATAAGGCCCAATTAGCTAACTTTCTAACACAGTCCATTTGTAACAAACTTGGTGTGGTAGATGCCTAACAGGGACTCAACGTTATTTGGTGTCAAAGGTCAATATGTAGTCAAAGGTCAAATGAAGTCAATGATAGATAACCTGCAAGTTTCTTCTTTGGTTGGTATTGCCATTTGTGATAACTTGAATGGTAGATGCTACATGTATAGTGACCTGCAAAGTTAAATGGGTTAAGGTCACATAAGTAGGTCAAAGTCAAATGTTAAGATACTAGGCGCGTGCCTGTTTTTATAAAACGGACGTTTAGAATTTAACTTGGCAAATCAGCTATATGGCAAGGGGGTGCAAAGTTTTTCCAACTGGTTATTTGGCTATGTTGTGCATATGATATCAGTCCAGAGGCCAAACTATGTGTAACTATTTTTTTATGGGCACATAGAGATTTGCGAGACCTCAGGTGAGCGTCGTGCCCCCGGGGCTCTTTCTCCGCGAGAGAAAAATTCTACCACAGAACGTACCTAAAGGCTATTGTTTTTCTTTCGTATTTTCAATTCTGGGTAATTACTGACACCCAGATTTCACAGACATGCCCTTCATCCAATAGCCTAAGGGCATGGTTATTTTCCTTGGTCTGCGGGATGTTTGCAAATGAGATCCACTGCCTTAAACAAAAAGTTATCCAGTCGCTTAGTGCTCACCAATGTCAATTTGAACATCTATTGACCTCTATCCATTTATCTATCTATATCAATCAATGAATCTATCCATCTCATGCACTATCTATTTCTATCTATCTATCTATCTATCTAATACTATATATCTATTCTCCATCTATCTATCGCTCTATGTATGTATATCTATCCATCTATCGTCTTTGTATGTCCTTCTGTAAGTATGTATGTATCTGTGTGTGTGTGTGTGTGTGTGTAGGCTATATATGTCTACATTCATCCTTTTCCTTATCTTCATCCTATCCATCCATTATCTATCTACTACTACTATCCTCTATTCTCTATCTATCTATCTATCTATCTATTATCTACATGTATCTATCTATCTACCTTTCATTCTATGATTCTATTCTATCATCTATCCATCCATCCATCATCTATTTATAGTCTATCTATTTATTTATTCTCTATCTACTATCTATATTATCTATCTATCTAATCATCTATCTATATATTATCTATCTATCTTATTCTATCTCTCATCTTACTATACTCTATCGCTATGTAGTCTGTTTGTCTGTATGTTGTTATGTATCTATGTGTATGTGTGCGTGTGTGTGTGTGTGTGTATTATCTATCAACATTCATCCATCTATTTTCCACCTATCCATCCATTTATCTAGCTGTCTTTATATCTATTACATGTATTTCCTATCTACATTTCATTCTTCTATCTATCATCTATCCATCCATCTCATTATCATAGTCTATCTCTATGTATGTATGTATGTATGTATGTAGTGTATGTATGTATGTATACATGTATGTATGTATGATGTATGTATGTATGTATGTAGTAGTATGTATATCTATCTATCTATATATGGGCAATTCCGTGAATTATTGGACAATCACTAATATCAAAAAATGGTCTATCTCGAATCGTATAGATTTTAATGGTTTGAATGGGTATATAATCATGAAGAAACAATGGGGGACATCTTTCTCTATCTAATTTTTGTGTCTTCAACAGCACCCTCTAGGAGAAATCACAACCATACATGAATACCACATGTGGGACTAGTGTGACTAAATTCAGTTTATGAAAACTATCATTTATTTGCAGTTTTTCCATGCAATAGCTCTTCTCATTGGTTTGAAAGTAATAACCCCACATATGCATACTAAATCTGAAAAGAAGAAACAACGCAAATGTGGTGGATGGACAAATGTAACGTAACTAACCGTAACGTAAATAACCATGTTTTGATGTTGTAGTTAAATGAAAGATTTTTATAATAAGTTATTACAAATGACTTATCAGGATACCAGAAAATAGCATGAATACCTCAGTTTGTTTACGTTGAAACAGTTGAGGCAACTTTGAGGACAAAGACTTGTCATTTTTTTCCAATGTCCATCTTTACGTAACGTAACTACATAATTAAAGTCTTATTATTACCACTGAAACATGTCTCATGATTTTGCTTGATGTTGTGAATAGGTGCCAGTCTAGAGCATTGTCAGTACAAACAGAAAAATAATATGAAAGCATATTCACGTAAGAGCAAATGTTGAGTAAAGTTTTCATAAAGTGTAAAGTAACTAATCACGGAATTGCCATATAATATACATGTACATCCATATCTGTCGATCTCTATTTGCACAGTTCCATTCGATTTAGGATTTCTGTTGTGACGATGAACCTAATTGTTGATAGGGTTTACCGGACATTCGACAAGAATACTGTTGTTATAACACATATCTTTACAAGTTGACATACTCGCTAATCAAGAGTGAATGAAAAACAAACAAACAAACAACAAACAAGATATGAAGTACAACGGAGGTTTAGCTCACCTATACCTCCTTGGGAGTACTACGTCAGCCACTGCAAAAGCCCAGACGATGTTGCGAGGGGCCAAAACCAACTTGCGTACAGGAAATTTGGAATAATTCAAGTATTGGGTAATTGACTGTCTTGAATATTTATTGTCACGTATTTTGGAAGTGGAGACTCATGCAGTGTTACATTCAAGAGAGTCAAACCTATAAGTTCCATTGGTTTTGAATTGGTCATTGGTATGTACTAACGCACACAACTCGGCATGGATTCTCATTCGAGACTTTAAGATTATTTATGGTTATCCTAGCAGTAGGTTATAATATTCTCATACAACGCCTCTGTTGTTTCCCCAGACGTGTTTCGTTTTAAATGCAATACATGTATAGGCCTGGGATGTGACTACGCGCGTACGTTTCTGTTTGTTTAAGATTTTGTAATTTCATTGGCAAATTCCAATTTGTCAGATCGCATTAGACGTCAAAGTAATCTATCATAAAAGCTCCTAAGAGTATGTGAATT
>JZLH01S0616141.1:10698-23179 GCA_001188425.1 Eucidaris tribuloides
ATACTAGTGAGAGGGCGTAATACCCCTACGACTGATGAATCGCCTAAGGCAAGAAAGAATCAGTGTCCAGGAATGGGATACTTCGCAGATGGACAGGTGCTTGAGGCGAAGCAGGTGAATACACATCGCGTATCTTGTTCAGCGCAATCACTTCGACCTCGTCTTTACAGATAAATGGCCCACATAGTAGTCACTCCAGTCAGTAGGTGAGAAGGGGGCTTGTCTGAGATGACGCCCGTTCGGTAGGAAAGGTCGCGCATGAGTTGTGTGCCCGGCGTGAACTCTCTTCTTGCATTTGAGGACATTTCCGCCAAACACCTTGCGAAACTGTACTCACTCCACTCGGACTATCGTACTTTTCCCGTAGCGGAGGCTCCACGTCATAACCGGCCGCCGCTGTGTCCCAACTTCTTGTGATAGGTCGCGAAAATGAGCAACCGGGCTGTAGCATGATAGATGAGTGAGCAGGATGCACCAGCGGCCTGTTTTTGATTTCCTGCTGCGAGTGGAGATTTCACGCCTTCCTCCAACTCTAAGGCACTGCCTTCTACTTTGATGGGATTCAGTTTGTCCAAAGTGCCTGACTTTGTGGGCGTTGTTTGTTTCGTCTTTTCATCATTTCCGTTTGGAACAAGCTTGTATTATGCACCTTGATATATTTCAAGCTTCGCACTTAGACCAGTTCTGTATGTTAAGTGGCTGTTGCTTGCGCTTACCGCTGCCGTAATTTCTGTCTCAAGGAAACACTTGTATCGTAGTAGCCAGCGAAAGCTCCTCTTATAGTCTTAATTCACGAAGATTCTCGTTATCAGCTCGCCGCGACTGTCCGGTAAGAAATACTGTGATTAACTTGGCTTTCTTGACAACTTCTATTGTATCCTGTGACAATTCCTGTAATCACCACGATGGAGTTGACGGCCATTTTTCTTTCTACCTTGCCATAAGAAAAGCTAGAGACCATGTAACCAGACGTGGGTTTGTTCATCATTTCCCTATTGCGCTTCATGCGCGACGAGATCCATCATCCGCTTGTATTGGAGTTTTGTATCAACGGTGACGCCATTCGCGTGAGACTGTGGAGCGTTGTGGATTTGGCAAGCCGATTTGCCCAAAACAATCTTGAAACGTCCGACTCATTCCTGATAATACTTGCAGCACTGTACGTTGATATCCGTCGCAGAACGTGGTGATCTTGGACTCCATTTCTGTTTCCTCTTGATAAACTGATCCAAGACCTACTAGCTAACACTGGCCCCGTCCATCAACTCCACTTGGTACTGGATACAGCTTCACAGGTGCCAGTTCTGGACTTCCCCATTTAGGAAAGAACTAGTGAACTGTTCCTGTGACGTCAGTTAAAGCGGCAGATAACGATACTGCCGCATATCCGATCTTCAGGACGCTCACAGACAGTAATTGAAGTTGAGTTGAAGCTATGTCTGAACCCATCTGGTTTGGATGCGATCGTTGTATTCTGTCAGGTCAGTCCAATGTGGGCGCAGGTCCCGTCCAACCAGTTTCTCCCATTCCTTTGCTCCTGCAGCAAGAGATGGGTCGTTCCAGCTCAGTCCTTCGTCCGCATAGAGTGTGTGTATCAGTCGCTTGAGCTGGTAATGACTGCGGCTACGAATCGCAATAACCGGGTTCGTCACAGGAGCTGGCAACCGAGCAAACTGTCCGCGTCTTGTCAGTGGTTTTCTCCTTTACGATTGTGACTAAAATATAGAGGAATGCAATCCATTTTGTACGATCCCAGAGAGGATACGCGAGGGTGAAGAGATATATATACAGGTAAGGCTACCAGCAGATTTGAAGAACTTGACATCCTCTTGGCGCGGGTTGACGGATACTGGCCCTGGTCGGCTCCAGGTATTGTCAGCAAGGACAATATGCGCTCATAATACTCTACTGCCCACTTTGTGCACTCGGAAGCCGCCCTCACTTACGTAAAGCGTGACAGGTGCTTCAACCAGTTTAATGGCTGCTTTTTAGTTTTCCACTGACTTTAGGCAGTTCGTCGACATAGAAGATTGTTTCGGTAACGTGTGTCTGTTAAGTGATCGTCGTATTCTTCCTGGTGGTCCTTCTGTGCCGTGCTCGCACGGGGACGCGAAACTGGCCCAAAACTTCGGTGATGGATGTCGGCACCGAAGACGGTGAATTTCATCTGTCTACGTGATCCTGGCGGTTACCGAGTGGCTAGAGTCGCTTTTTCCCACCAGATGGAAACGATATAGCGCGTCGCTATCCTGAAGCTTTGTCAGGGACTGGCTTACGTTTGACTGGACGCATTCCTTCCACATCGACAAGCCACGCGATCTGATTTCGCTGGTCTAAAACTCAGAAGAAACGACCCATCAGTTATTGGTGTGATCAGGTCCTTGCAGAAGTTCATTGTTGAGAGAATAGATACGCCGGTATTTGCGCACAATCGAAAACGACCCTAACCTTTCCGGTTTTCGAGGGTGAACAACAGCATGGTGTGGGAGGTACCCCAAGTATTTGTAAGTAGGCGTTCTCATCCTTGTGCTTGTTGATGGTCCTTTTGCTGTCTTTACTGTTGAGGGTACCTTTTTCCGCATGATCCCTTTGGCAACGTAGTCTTCGACAGTAAGTCGAGATAGAGATATATAATCATGTAGGCGTGTACCATCCTTGCTCTACTCATGCTTTCTTCTAATGTATCGTTGGGCGCAGTCTGTGCTGCGAATGTCGATTAATGTTGGTAATTTGGTGGCATTGTCGGGCCAGATGGCAATCCTACCTGTAGTGACTGACGGGAAGTGTTTCTTCATGATTGATCTGCTGCGCAGACTCGATCGGTCATTCGAGCCGGTCGCGCGACTTTTCGTCGTGCTAGATAGCCTCGCGGCGTAATCCGCAGCGTCCGAACTGCCCGTTCAGTTGCTGTTGGAGTTGGTCGTCATGATGAGTTGCAATGGACGTTGGCCGAAAAAGGCCCTTTCTCAATTGCACAGGGGGGAGATGTAGCCCATTAATGTGCGCGCCAAGTGGAAGATTGGATGCGATTAGGGCTCCTTCTGTTTAGTTCCCTCTTCGTTTGATCATAACACCGCGAATGCTGTCTGGGGTGTCCATACCTATTAGCGAAACGTTTACCGTCCTTTGGCTCGTATGGAGGGGAAGTTATTCCCGTTGCAGGGTGCTCGCCATTTGTTGACGATCTTTCTCATCAGTGATTGAGGCGTTTGATATCTGGCAGCTTATCTACCAGACAGAGCTCTGGGTAATGGTCACATGTCGTCTCCTAGCATTCAGGTTCTGGACACTTAGGCTACACCTGCGAGGACGTACATTGTTTTGGAAGGCTTGTACCATTTACTGTTGTTACATGAAGTGAGTCTTCTTCCCTTTTATTTCAAGGATCTCACAACAAGACATGGAATCGAGGTATAGCGACAGTCGCTGCCATATCGAAGCCAGGCCCAGGTCTGTGTGCTCGAGTCTTCCCCGCGTTTATCGCTTTAGAAGGGGACGATGCCGCAGGCCACTTTACGTTCTTCCACTAGAGTTACTCCTATTTGAGTAGTTGCTCCTTGACGCGGGCGCCCGCGGTGACTGAGACGGCTTTCCTCTGGTGCTTGGAAATCACCTTCCTTGCTACTTTGTTGGTTTTTGTTGGGCCCATTCGACAGGCCGTGCAGGTGCGAGTAGTGGTGGATGTTCCACTTGCAGCCCGTTCACGTTACACTTTGATTGTTTTGGTAAGCAAAGTTGACGCTATGTGAGCCGGCTTTAAAACCATGTTGTCGCCAGTATTTGTTGCCTGTCTCACGATCTTGAGCTCGCGTCCCAGAGTTTCTGTTTAATATGATTCACGAATGATCAATCGTGATTACCAGACAGCATGCACACTTCTTATCCGGTTTCTTCTAGTCCCCGAGGTGTTTGTACTTGCTCTTGCGTTGTGAACGTTGTGCGGTTTTAAAAACTGACTACTTAGTCTCTTGCTTTGATTGTTTGTTGTTGTGCCTTGCACCTTTATGTTTCTGCCACCGATACATGTTGTTACTATAGCTGCGCGGCCTTCCTCCACAAAATCCGTCATCATACTTGCGAATTTTTGGTGCCAGTACAAGTGCTTCATTCATGCGATGTGCTGCGTTGGCCCACATTCGGACGTGGAGATGTTATGGGGAGAAGTTTGTTGGATAGCAACAGGTTGTCGAGCTATTCATGTCGCTGCAATAGCGCCATTTTGCGATAGCAAATTTCAGCACTTTCTCATGTCCCGTGCCAAATCCCACAGGAGGCTCCCCGTCATATTGCTTCTTAAGTGGTGAGAGCGATTTAACACTTTTTGATGTGGGCGTGGTCTATGCTTAGGACTGCCGAACTGTTCGGGTATAGTATCGCTGGGCCCTTATCATAATTACCATACAGCGCCGTGTCCGCCCAACAAGAGTAAATTCTCGCATAGCTACTTTTAGGCCTTGCCTGAACAAAACTGAATAAGAATACACTTAATTCGTCTTGATCAGTTATGGCGTCGAAGCTACAGCTACTGTAGCCTCAAAATTGATCCAAAAATTCCCCAGTACTCAGGGGGTTCCGCACTAAAACTAACGTCATTTCCTGGTTGGGCATGTTTTAGGCTATATGCTACGGCATCGAATTACTCTCTCATCTATCATCAATCACATGAGGCATTACTTTACATTCGGCACGACATGTACAAACGATTCGGCCACAAACATTTGGGCACACTTTGTGGCACATTCTTTGTTACTTGCTACTTTGCCATACGGGAGCAATTAGGATCAAGCTCCCTCTACTTCTTTAGTTAATAACTCTTACTCTTACTCTTTACAACTAGAGTGGCACTTACCTCACTCATTGAGGAAACTCTCTTCGATATTCCTTCTTGCGTATTTTTTTTACTTCTCAGTTCAACCCTCTTACTCATGTGCTAACTTGCATACGGGCTCATTTGCTGACTCAGCTTTATTCTGTTCAAGGTTTCAGATTTTGAGCTCTTTTAAGTTTCTTCCTTATTTACTTCGCGCGCTCAGCTTTCAGTTTTTGCTCCTCAGCCTGGCGCTTGATGTAGAGCTCGAAGTTGATCCGTGCTGAAGATCTGCTTCGTCCAGTTCTCGGCAGACTCAACGAAAGACTGTCGTCATCACCGTCTGTCGCATCGTCAGTCAGGTCGCCGTCACTTGTTGCTACGACTATCGTTGACTAGCCATCAGACCTCGTTGGCATTCTGCATCCAACTCGAGCCATGTGCTCTTCGAATTCAGCGTTTATTTTGCCTGGTTTTGCGCTGAAGTCTTCGAGGTTGATGCTGACGTATCTCGCCGGTCAACTTGTTGTGTGATACTCGTTTGAAGCGTTGTGTTATATGACGGAAAACATCGTTCAGCTGACACATATTTTTTCGACCACTTGTTGATTTGTGGACCAACTAAGAACTTCATCAGCTCGTTGTATTTCTCGCGACGGCTTCCAGTATAACCTCGGACGATGTTGAGAGTTCGGTAATGGTGACGCATCGATCGTCACCCTCGTTGATTACATTCGACGGTGAGTGAGGCTGCTTCCAGCGTCTCATCGCACCTTGACGTCGTTGGTGTCAAAGCGGGTGGAGATCCATCGTTTATTAAACTTTATTATTATAGCGTATACTCCTCGTTGAAAGAAATCGGCCAAATGTTGAACTTCTTAATCATTAAATTTGTGAACATTTTAATGTAGCTTCTCCGCAAACGGTCCACATTAAGGGGTATCAGTCATTGGAACGCACTCATATAGTCACCCACACAAAAATGTACGGTCACACTTGTATACATTTAAAACGTAGCATTTATTTTGTCGCTCAAACTTCTGGCGAATGACATCGGTGAGTAAACACTGAATAACGTTATAACTTGTGTGTTGCGGTAAATTGTAGTGAAATGACGTAGAAACGGTAGAGTGTAATACGTGGAGTAGAGTGTAGAGTGAGTGTAACTCTTAGAGTGAGTGGTTCACTGAAATAAACAAAGAATATAAAGTTTCATAAGTGATAATGTTATATACAATGAAAGCGTATAATATGTCTTAATTAACTATACAAATGATATCACTTGTTGTTCTCATCAATTAATACAGTAAATTGTGCGACATAAACCACATAGCATAATTAACATCCATGTGTTTTGGTTGTAGCAATAAAATGCGTATCATGTGTATGAATTCTAAAAGAGTAAATTAAAATATTTCACCTCAAACTTGATTTGTTAGATAAATATATTAAACTTCCTAACTTTAAATTAAGTATCATTTCCAGTATTGATATAATTGTAGTAATTATTTTATCAGTATGGTAAAAACTTTCTTTAACTGACTTTGAAAACTTTTTAACAGAATAATTGAGTTTCCGTGTAAGGAAATAAAATGCTTTAATAGGTGATGCATTGCTTGTAATACTTCAATAAAATATCATCTATGATTCTCACTTCCTTCTAGAATAACTCAAACAATAATACTAAACAACTTGCCTAAAACTAGTTTTACACAATGAGGATTAAAGTTATCCCTTTCCTAAACGAGACTATTTACAGTGTGAACGCAGCACGACCTTGATACTATATACTCTGCTGCCCCGTTACCGTAGCAACTATCAGTAACCTAGCTTAGATCGGAATGCATCGCTACTGACCAGCGCTGACCAACGCAGTGGTGTACTCTCACCCCACACAGAACTTGGCATTGTCTAATGCTTCGGTCAAGCAACTTATATTACATAATCTTGTGCATATTCTGTGCACACAGACTCACTATGCAGCTATACTTTATATACACACACTACGAAGTATTGTCTTACTGCAAACTAAAACTTTCTTCATACCCAACTTCTTATAGATACAGTGCATTGAAATGCTTAAACATTATACATTCAACAATCATACAAATGTCATCATGATATAAGGATATACTTATATGATGTAAACTCCACTCAAGAGAATATTTTCTCATCTGATTTCCACAATCAGTTGAAATGACATGAAACTTGAAAGAAAGAAGAAATAATAACTTTCTTTTCATAATTTTCTGCTTCAGATTTTGTAACTATCGTACATATTATGGCATAACTTAGTATTATGGAGTATACTGAACACATAATTTAACATTAAAATATATAAAGAACTATTTAACTTACCAATTTGTTTGATACACCGGTCTTTCTGTTTAACAGGTTTAACACAACTTGAGATGCTTGATCTTCCTTGTACGTGGTCTTGTGAGCATCTGATCTTGCCACGTAGGTGCTACATGATATAACTTGGGGGTGTGGACTATGGTCAAGCAAAATGCTTATCTCGCAAAAAGAAAACGTTATCACACTGGGGGTAGGTCAAGTTTCACTAGGGGGTGCCCATCCTATAAATAATCAGGTAGGGGTGACACTCCTATTAAAATTATGGGATGTTAAAAGTTTATACTTCTAGTAATAATAAGGATAATAAGTAAAGAAGGTTCCTCTTGTACAAATACAATATTAATATACTTGCTGCTCATCAGCTCAATCAATTCTGCCGCTACAAGCCTATAACTATTCATGTTGTCAGTATATGATAGTGTTATTAATCACTGCATAAAAATTTATTCTGCCATTTAAAAACAATATATTTATGTACATTTATATTTTATATGCATCATGCATTTTTAGTTTGGAAGTGAGGCATGTTTGTACAATTTTATTTTTGTATATTGGCTGAATCATTGTGGGGTGTGAACACAAAACCAAAAAAAATATTCACAACCAATCTCTTAAGTTTAAAAATATAACCTGTTGTTGTAGACTTATCCTAGTATACTTCGGGTTCAAATCCCATTTGGAAGCACACATGGATATAAATTTCATACCATGGGGTTAAATGAATAAATTAAAGCATGTTCTAGAAATATGTCATATATTACCACGTGTTTGGTAGACTATGCCCACCATTCTTCAATATCATGGAAAAAATTTAGGCAAGGAATGTGTATGAATCTAAATTATAGCTCCGATGACAGATGATATTGAATATCTGTGGTAATCAAGGAAAATTTTAAGAAAATTTCACAAACAGCCCAAATCAAAGCTCTGAATTTTATTAGAGAAAAGTTTAACTAAAAGCTTCTGAAGCTGTACTTCAATGATGGTAATTGTATGATTAAGATTTTGTTTGATTTTATGAAACAATTGTACATAATGTGATACATAAAAATGTATATTTATAAGTGACAGTTTGGTAAAACAGCATCACTCAAAGTGAGAAATTTACAAAATGAAATTGAGATTTTGCAGAAAAAAAGTTGAGGGAATGATGGCTTTCTTTTAGATATATACATGTATAAGCATATTTTACTGGAATGCATAAACAGTATATACACAAATGGTGTTTGGTCCTGCTGCTTCTTCCTACATGGGGATAGGAAAGGTGCATAGAAATGGGGGAAAGAGATTTATACAAAAAGTGTAAATAAACATGAGATTGATTTCAATAAAATTGATTTATATTGAAGGGCATTTTACATGGGAAAGGTCAAAGACCTGACTTGCCCAATGTACAAGTGCAACAGACTTTTTTGTGATGTGTGGTTGAAATATTTACAGTATGAAAATAATAATATATCTATGAAAGGGAATTTATTTATTCAGCAATGATGACTATGGCCAGTTTTAATACAAATCAAGTGTGTGTTGATTTATTTGCTGTATAAGGTTGGAGAGGGGAAAGATAGCATCATTACTGTATGTGCGTGACTGAAGGACACTACTACTATTGATTTTGTACAGGGCTTGTGGCCCTGTACCAGTCACGCAATGAAATGCTGGTACTTGGTGGTTATTCTGGCAAGGGTGCTTGGCAAGGAATTTTTCCCTTAACCTGTTTACCCCTGGGTTGTGTAATTTCATGGAGTTATTATTACATGGCACATCTGATTTCCATAGGAAGCAGGTTAATTTTTTTGCCTTGCATCCGAGTCACAAGTATAAAGATTATACATGTAGTGCAAATCATGGTCTGTTCAAAATTGTTCCTTGTATCTAATTTATGTATGGATATATTTGGAATGTCTCTATAGTGCATGAAGGGAAAACTTGGGGGAGTTTTTAAAGTGAAATAAATGAAAATTTTTTTTTGTCTAATGATGGAGTCTTATATTTTGTATATTTGAAATCATGCATTTCTGCATGGATTGAAATCGAGGAAATTATATTTTGGAAGCTTCCTGCTTGATTAGCAATTTGTCACGAAGTTAATGTGATTTCATGTTTGTATGAATATTAAGTGAAAGGGGGAGGGGTGTTGTAACCCTTACCCACCCCCTTGGAAGGATGGTTGACAAATAAATAAATGAGAAACCTATATGTGGAAAGTAGGCATAATAATCAGGCAATCTCAATTTGCTGGGGGTTTTTGCAGTCATTTCTCTTATTGCTTTACTGACTGGGAGCTACAAAATATGCGGCTGTAGTTTACAAGGCAAAATTTATGATAAATATCTAAGACTGATTGTTAATTGGCTTGCTTTGTTGAAGTGGTTGTGCTACAGATGCACCAATCATCAATTGGTATAACTTTAAGAATAGTGATTAAAGTTGGAAAATTAATAATCCCTCAGTCATCAAGAAATGAAATAATTGTTGGGTGCTGGTCCTATGTAGATTCTAGATGATAGCAAAAAAAATGCAACATGGACTGAACTTTTGCAAACAGTATTTTATTACCGTTCTTGTACAGTCTGTATTTGTCCATCTTGTATATGTAACAGTGTTGTAGTTTAGGCCACAAGATTCAAGGTCAAGGTCACTCCAAAACTTAATCTTTCCATCGAGTGACTTGGATCTAAGACAGGCTCTCCTACAATGCTGTTATGTAGTTGTGTATAGCTGTATAGTATATACGTTTTGTAAAGTAATGCACAAAAATTGTATGTAATCTGATGGGAATGCTGACTTCAGACAAATTTTCTACTCTGAAACTTGTCTTTGTGATATCTTAATAAAAATGACAAAAGCATACAAAATATGGTTATGCATACTTGTACTTTGTTTTATTTGTGATATGTGAAGCATCAGTAGTGATATGATGCAATATACCAAAAACAGTAAATACTACAGTAATGGCATTTTCCAATAAACCTGCAAACATGAACGGAGTAGGGACTAGTGATGATGATGATTGTGGTAATATTTGTAGTGGTGGTGGTGGTAATGATGGTGGTGGGGGTTGTGTTGGTAGAAATGATGGTGTTGATGCATGGTGGTAAATTATGTGGTTATGGCAGTGGTGGTGGTGATGGTGGTGGTGGTGGTGGTTATGGTGATGGTAGTAGTAAAAGTAATGGTGGAACATGGAGGAGGTGATAGTGGTTTTGATCATGGGAATGAGAACGGCTGTGGTCGAGTTGGTGGTAGTGATGATGTTAATGGTGTTCATGGTGTTCATGTGTGATGATATTTGTTTTGATGGGGGTGGTGGTGTTGATGTGTGGTAGTAGATGATGTGGTAGTGGTAGTGGTAGTGATGGAAATGGTTGTGGTTGAGTTGGTGGTAGTGATGGTGTTAATGGTGTTCATGGTGTTCATGTGTGATGATATTTGTTTTGATGGGGATGGTGGTGTTGATGTGTGGTGGTAGATGATGTGGTAGTGGTAGTGATGGAAATGGTTGTGGTTGAGTTGGTGGTAGTGATGGTGTTAATGGTGTTCATGGTGTTCATGTGTGATGATATTTGTTTTGATGGGGATGGTGGTGTTGATGTGTGGTGGTAGATGATGTAGTGGTAGTGATGAGAATGGTTGTGTTGCTGGTGGTAGTGATGGTGGTGGTGGTACTGGTCGTGGTGGTGGTAATTATGATGGTGATGTTGGTTGTGATAGTGGTGATGTGGTCATGATGGTGATGGTGATTATGATGATGCTATTTCTTTTGATGATTATCATTATTTTGTTGATGGTGGTGGAGGTTGTGGTAAAGGTACGTGATATCAGCGTTGTTAATGGTGATGGTTGTAAAGATGGGAGCTCACCGGTTTGCCATAAGGTTAATCAGTACATTGAATTGAAATGACTTTAGTCATAACATAGTTCATTCAAGTACATCTGTATGACAAACCACTACACAAATTAATAATTAGCAACATTATGTTTCACTACTTAGTATATGATTAGATATAATTAGTATACATGTATAAGTAGATAACTATTGAATTAATTACTAAAAGGTAATTGTGCATATCTGTGTAATATTTATTCATTAACATAATTCTGATGACTGATGACTGAAAATACAGCAACATTCATGCTCTGTAAAAGTCTTACCAAACAATAATAGAGTTACTGTACTAAAATGAAATAATTGAAGCTAGTAGAGTTGAATAAATACATTTCAGATACAATGGTGTTCAGTAAAGCACACGTTTCATTGGCTGAAGAATATGCAAATGAACGACAGTTTTCTGAGGATTTGCAGTGACCTGCGCACTTTACCACTGTCTTCGCTTTGTGCATGTCTGGCCTCATACAGGGTTTAATCATCTTGCTGGGTCCAGATAGTTTGAATAGACCTTGTTGCATCACAGAACCTGGAAAAAGGGAAGGAAATAAATCAGTTTCAAACAAAATTTAGTGACATCTTGTACTACTATTATACTACTGGGATACTGCCAAGTACTACTACATGTATTTCTACTACTACTACTACTACTACTACTACTACTACTGCTACTACCACTATAGTATTACTACAACTACTACCACTACTACTACTACTACTACTACTACTGCTACTACCATTATAGTATTACTACAACTACTACCACTACTACTACTACTACTACTACTGCTACTACTACCACTATAGTATTACTACAACTACTACCACTACTACCACTACTACTACTACTACTACTACTGCTACTACCACTATAGTATTACTACAACTACTACCACTACTACTACTACTACTACTACTACTACTACCACTATACTACTACTACTACTGCTACTACCACTATACTACTACTACTACTGCTACTACCACTATACTATTACTACTACTATTACTACTATTACTACTACTACTACTACTACTACTACTGCTACTACCACTATACTACTACTACTACTACTACTACTGCTACTACTACTACTGCTACTACTGCTACTACTTCTACTGCTACTATTACTACTACTACTACTGCTACTACTGCTACTACCACTATACTATTACTACTACTACTACAACTGCTACTACTACTACTACTACTACTGCTACTACTACTACTGCTACTACTACTACTACTGCTGCTACTACCACTATACTACTACTACTACTACTACTACTGCTGCTACTACTGCTACTACCACTATACTATTACTACTACTACTACTACTACTACTACTGCTACTACTGCTACTACCACTATACTATTACTACTACTACTACTACTACTACTGCTACTACCACTATACTATTACTGC
>JZLH01S0616144.1:6800-27658 GCA_001188425.1 Eucidaris tribuloides
AATTCACATTTATTTATCATAATCTATCACCAAGTATACACGTAACGACGTAACGTGCGTATGGATATCTCCAATAATATGAAATATTCAAGTTTTCAATTCAAAGTATAGAAAATGCGCGATATTGTTCACAGGCGTGTAATGTTTACTTAATTCAAAGTGCTTTTATGTTAAACTGAAAAAAAATGGGAAGTAGAAGAGGAAATAACACTTAACCTCTACTTTTAGGGCGCTACTTTATACGCACCGCAACTGCCTCTCATAGCATATTAAGTGTCATGAGGCCCTGTTAGTGAAATTTAAAACATTAGGGGATAAAAAGCTTGAAGACCACGCTTTTTTTGGGGAAAAGACTACTAACAGAAGAAAACAAAAATATTTTGTAGCCTCATGTAAGGCTTGAAGGGCCCTTTGTTTGAGGAATTTCTTGCCGCTTAAATGTGTTGGCACGTACACACAATGAAACTTGGCAGCGCATCCCAACGTAAACGTATCTGTAAACGAGATTATGAGGATTGCACACTCTTAGAAAATAGGGTGCTGATTAGAACCTTCTTGTCCCGTATTTGGAATGTTTTAAGGTTTTTCGAAGAAGCAAAACAGGGTTCTAAATGATTCTTTAGAACCATGTTTTTGTTCTACAATGAACCATTTGGGGTTCTTTATACGTCTCGTAGGATTCTTGATTGTGTAAAGAACCCTGTACAAAAATATGTTTTTTTAAATACCATCGAGAACCCCTAAGGTTTTAAAAAGAACCCTCAAGGGTTCCTTGTAGAACCAACCCCCCTTTTTTGCTTCTTAAAAAAAAATCTTAAAAGGTTCCAAATACGCGACAAGGAGAGGTTCTAATCAGCACCCTTTTTTCTAAGAGTATATAATGTCTGTTTGTTTTAAAATATCAGTTCCATTACGTTTTCACCTTGTTGACATCAATTTGCGAGGAGTTTGTTTTCAATTCACGAAAACTTCATCTTATTTTTGACGCGTGGCCGTTGGGAACGTGCGCAATAATGGCCTGGGACCCGAAACTTCCGACCAAACTACACACACACACACACACACACACACACACACACACACACACACACACACACACACACACACACACACACACACACACACACACACACACACACACACACACACACACACACACACACACACACACACACACACACACACACACACACACACACACACACAAACAAGCACTGTATTTGCCGCAAGCTGGCACAGACACGTAAACAGACACCGTAATAGTTTTATCCAAGTCACTCAATGAAAATAAAGGTCATCGCTTTATTAAATGATTAACTATTGGTCATAAAATAAGAAAAAAAAAGCTAGATATTCGGAATCACATTTAAAGATTTTTCAAGCACTTTTTAATAGGCTTGTTTTATGGAACAAAACACTTCATCTAAAAAAAAAAGTCTCGTTGACCACCCTCGTTTGTCTACAGCCAGGATATTGTTTCTATTATCATTTGTTGCCAGAAATTACGATTTCAGTTAGAAATTATTATTATTGTTCAATAAGAGACGACACAGTTTTCACATGGTTGGCCATAACCGGAATAAAAACCCGTATAAGAATGTTTCTTTGTAAAAAATCTACACAGAATATTTATTTTTTTTATTTATACTGGTCGAAAAAATCTTATTTTGGATCGGGCAATATAACTTTATCATTTTGTCTAATGTTTAAATGAAAAGCTTTTTAAGTTTTCTGGGCTTCTGCACAGGGCCGTTCGTCTCTGAGTGTGCAATGTATTGTGTTTCTGCATAAGCCTGTCGTCACCAAGGGGTTAAAGTGCGCTTACAGATTAAACGTAAAATGTTATTAAAGAGGTTGTTACTAGGACTATCAAAGCACGATCATGAAAATACACACTGAGGCAATTGATGATTACAGGAATTGCGTCACTGGATGCAAGCATGTCTACGTAACGGTCATGTGATCCGTTGTTTGGCGCTGCGGTCGAGCGAGAGAATCTCACACATCAGAGAATATATGTCGACCTATTGAATTGTAACCAAAACAAAGAGAAAAAGAGAGAGAAAAAAGGAAAAGGTTGATTTACAAATGGCCTCAACACGCTAACATTGTGGAGATTCAAAATAAAAAGTCAAACTTTGATATTGAGATATATAGTAGTATAGTAGTTTCGAAAGTTATGCTGCAAGTATGCATGAATGCAACAATTTCACTCCGGTGGAGGATACAATACCCAGGTTTACTGGAGGAAATGGGCAGGTGGATCCGCTCAACTTCATTACTCGTAGATTTTCATTTTTTAAAGCACTTAATCATTATTTTAATATACAATTTTTTTTCAGGGCTTAATTTTTAGACCTTATCAAACACACTTAGAGCATGAGGATATTAGCTCACATCTTTTAAACTGTAGTCATTGTTAGCCTGTAGCTTTAACTAATGACATGATCAGTGTAATTAGCATTTAAGTGAGCATGACAGGATTACTGGAATGATGTTCGCATCCTGTAAAGAACTGAGTTTACAGCGTCATTCAACTATAAAGACAGATGACATGACTAGGTTATCAAACTCATAAAAAATGAAATAAAAAATGAAATATATAATACCCATTGTTTTTTTTTTAAATGAACCATGAATTTTCAACGGATATCATGATCAAGAGAGTAACTTGAGTACTTATTCAAGTTTCCCTGAAATGAAGAAGGAATCTATATAAAAAGATGGTCACACTGCAAACTTTAAATTATCCAGGGAACGAGACATATTATTTTACATATCCTTGCATTCACACAAAGCTAAACTGTCTCAAAATTCTTGGATTGATTGTCTGTCAGACTTTCTCACCGATTCAAGTGGGGGCGCTCTGTAGTTCTTCCTAAAGTATGGTCCTTGAGCATAGAAAGAAGATTTCATCACCATCCACTGGTTGTCGTATCCATGATCGGAGGCTATGATACTGTCATTCTCTCCTATACGCTGGAAAGGGAGAGAGATAAAAATAGGTTACTGGACTCGTTCCTGGGCTATATAAGAGTTTGGTTTTCAAAAGGCATTAAACACGCTAAGTTTGCACTTTGTTAAAGAAAATTGGGCGTCTTTGTAAAAGTTTGTGTATTTCATTCCATTCTCCATATACTGTGGGCCAACACGGACAATTTCTTGAATAACCGAAGAAAATTTGTCGCCTTTTGGAATCAAGCTCTTTACAATTAACAGAACGTAACGTAGGTTTAAGGACAGTATGATCCAAAGGAAAATGGAAACGCTGCAGTGAATGTTCGAAATCCCTGCAACTATACTGAAATCCTTTCATTGTCAGAGAAACACTCCTCAGCTATTTATCGTTCCCTGTGTCTTCTTTTGGACTTTAAAATTTCAGGTCTCATTTTTTTGAAATTGTAACTTGTGGGTTATTCAAGTTTACCCGTCAACTGTTCAAACATGATACTAATCAAGCAAATCCTGCGATGAAAGTGATTTCCATTTCACATAGTGGGGAATGTTCACGCACAAATCACACGCGATGCGAATTAAACATTGTTTGGGTACCCATTTACTTCTGGGGGTATCCGTCCAAATACTCCTTGGACAGTTACCACCGGACAATTACCCCATAGACGATTCGCCCTTAAACAACTACTCCATGGCACAACTACCACCTACAACACTTACCCCCAGGACAGCTGCCGCACCGACAACTAACCCCCCTTCAACAGAGTATACCAAATAAATTCGGATACTGTCCCCGGGGGGTAGTTGTTGCAGCGGGTAATCGCCCACGGGGTGATTGTCTGAGGGGTAATTGTCGCGGATAGTTGTCCCACGGTTTAATTTTTCCTAGAACCACTTGTTGGTTCACAGAGGTAGTGCGGGCGAGGTGTAGATAGAAACGCCGCGACGGGCATCTAACCGATAATTCCTAGCAAGAGAAACCACTGCTTTTTTGGGACAACTCTGTATTAACCACAAGTTATCAAAAGGAACGGGGCGTGTTTTAGAGGGAAGGGAGGGGGGGGGGAAGGAGTCCAAAAGTGCTGAGCGACAGATCAAAGCGGAGATCGGGTAGAATGGTTGTTGGTGTAATAAGGCACTTAACAGGATTCGTGGAAATAATATAAGTGTGCCAAATTGAGTGTCTGGATCTGTGTACTCACTGTTATTAATTATATGTTCATAATTTTAGCATTGTGATATACTACCGTATGGAGATGCCATCCTGGATCAACAAATCCAAATATGGGTAGGACACGGTCATTCTTGCCGTAGTGAAGTCTGTCCGGGATGTCCTCCTTCTTGAAAACAGAAAGAGCCGGATGGGCGTTCTTCAGGGAGTTATAAATCTGTAACAGTGTGCACCATGTAAACTTTTCATCGGCTTTTGAACAGGTTACTCATCAAACCATTATGTAGAGTCAAAATCTAAGACGTGTATTTCATAATCTTCAACGTTATACATGTAAATGCATTTTTAAGACCTTTATTTGGCCTTGAAGGTCGTTCACCATGATATCACTATACTGTTAAGTCGACTTACGTTTTACCCTGATTATTTGAAACGATAGAAATCATGAACATATTAACTTATATTTCTTTGCAAATAAAAGCAAGTAGTTACGATAAATGCAGGGCCAGCTATGATAAGCAAGAATGTTTGAGTCGATATCACCCCCCCGGGGGGGGGGGGGGGAGCTACATGAAACCGTATAATATGCTAGTTTGTAGTGTAGAATTAGTGTCACGTATAGAAATTTGCGTGTGTTTTATGATGAATAAACAAAATAGAGAGACGGAAAAGAAAGAGAGAATGTGCGTGCTTGTGGGTGATGGTAGTTACTGATTATATCCTTCCATATTTCGTGAGTTTACAAAGTTAACCTAGATTTATAAAGTTAACCTGGCCTGGGTAGAAGAGAGTGATGCCAATAAAAGTTTGTTTATTTACTGTTTTAGACCTTAGACCAATTACCAGAACAGTATTCAACCAAAAACTGTCTTAAACCCTAATAACTAATAACTAAAATCGAAATGTGTCTCTTTCGTTTTGCGTAAATTCGTCATTTTCTAGAACTGCGTTGAAAGGAGACATGCTGAGGCCATTTCTTGCATTCGTCAGAGCATATGTACTCTCAAGTGATTAGCAAGCCAAAAAACATGAAAACTATTATCAAACCAACAATATTTTCGTGTGGTTTCTAATTTTCATTTATTTTGTTTTTGTTTGCTCGGGTATTTTTAAAATATGACCTGACGAGTACATAAACGAAAAGCGTCAATATGACTCCTTTCAGCTTAATCTGAAAGTCTGTATCTATTATCAATCTTTAGTTTATTTGAGGCAAATTCTGTAATGGAATCTTGCATAGAATGTACGGAACGCATCGCTGTATCTACCATTACATGATTATATTGATAGGGTTAATTTTGCTTGCAAATAGGTACACATCATTTTTTAGGAATTAAACGTATTAAAATAATGACTGATTTAGCATTTAAAATTGGATACCGATATTGAGTAATTTGATATAAGACGTTTAGCCCGTGAACCCGTTTTACTGTGATAACAAGAATATGTTTCTAAAATGATTTACTAGCTAATCACATTTTGTCTGACAGTGCATTAACCTACCTCCTCAAGCTTTCCATCAACAGGAACTAACTGAAACGTTGGACCGTAGTCAGCGATGATGAAATCGACACCGGATTCATTGATGTAATCGTAAAGACAGACGTGTTTTAGCTCCTGTTGGTTGATATGCCCGTGGTCGCTGGCGATGATGACGTTGACCGTATCTGCTAGGTCTTCCTCATCGATGAGGTCGAATAGATAACCAATTGCGTCGTCGACCTCGTAAAGTTTGTCGACGCTCTCCTGGTCGCCGATGCCGTATATGTGCAGCCACTCGTCGGGGTTGTCGAAGTACAGCATTACCAAATCAAAATCGTCGTCTTTCAACCACGATATCGTGTCTCTTACTCGATCTTTCATGGCGTAGTTGTACCTAAATAAAGTTTGCAAGAAAATTTAAAGTCGGTTTGATCTTGATGCATTCAGGGAAGGCAAAGTATCATAACATGTTTATGTGATATTTAATACATGCAATTCTGATCACGCCATCATACAGGCCAAAAAACTCTGTAATATGTATTGAAAGATAAACAAACTACCGTAAAACATAACTGAATGGATAAAACATTTAAAAAATAACCATATTTGACTTGACTGTTAGGCAACTATTATCACACATTTTCACATGTTAGGTAACTATTATCACACATTTTCACATTAAAATATATGATACAAGAAACAAGTTATTAAAGCCACAGGCTAATATCTGAATATTGTGGAGCTTCAATTAAAAAAAAATGTCAAACTGTGATATATGAGCGACATAGTAGTATCCAAATGGACAAGCTATGTTGCCACTGGAAAGATATACACGAATAAACAATTTGCACTCGGGTGGAGGAAAAAATAGCCTAGATCTGTACAGAGTAAATCTATGGGATGAAATGGGCAGGTGAATCCGGTCAATTTTAGTGCTTCTAGATTTTCACTTTTTTAAAGCACGAAGTCATCATTTAGAAATACAATTTTTTCAAGATTTCATTTTTAGACCTTATCAAAGACACTTAGACCATGGATGATTATGTAGCTCACAGTTTGTTTAAACTGTGGGCAATGTTAGCCTGTGGCTTTAATCATCAATAAAATAATGTCGATTGTCAATCGTTTTGATACCATCGTCCCTGTTACAAATAGTATGGCGAATTATTACATCTCAGTAATTAATATGATTAATAAAGTAAATATAGACAAAATAGGATCCCTGAACTCTGAAAAGTTAGATCCGTTCTTATCTTGGTTTGACAAATAACAACCTTCTAAAGTATCTGATACGTACCAGAACCATGATGTACTTGGCACGTTTCTGTCGGGTTGTATTCCTTTGATCGGAACGTTACCCCCCGGATACATGATGGTGGCTGCGCGTAGTCCCTGCAAGATGGCGGTCACCCAGATGGGTTCGGCTCCCGTATCAAACCATTCGGTGATGTTCAGAGCCTCAGCAAAAGAGTAGGTTCGGTTCTTTGTTACCGGGTCGAAGTATAGGTTATGGATGACGCCGTGACTCTCCGGGTATAGACCTTCAAGATTGAATGATTTGATATTTTGATAAATTCGTTTGTAAATTGCAGAAAAAAGTAAGTTTCAAACAAAATAACGGCTACTTGAATTGTCGTTCTCTTCGAAGTAACTACCTGTTATTGTAGCTTGATTTTTTACTGTTTGACAAGCCCACAATCCAACATTCATCACATCATAATAAGAGCATCTGGCTGGAATGGAGTCCAGAAAACCTTACAATCCTATATATAACTTGCTTCCAATCATTATCAGGATCAATACTGTTGAAAAATTCAAGTCAGCTCTAAAAACTCACCTATTTTAGTTTTGTTTCAATATTACCACCCATCTTTTCTCAGTGGCCATCTGGGTGTGGCCTGTTTACATTCTCGTAACTTTCTTTTCCCTGTTTTCTCTTTTTCTTCTCAGCGCATAGGGACATTTTTGACTTGATGTGTTATGCGCTATATAAAAACTGTGTATTATTATTATTATTTAGGAATTTGTTTGTCGACATCGCATAAAATGAGAAAGGAACACATTACAACACATGGTGTAACATTCGAATAATAAAGCCCAATATATTTCACATTAAGGTATTTTCAATGAAGGGTGGTATTTTTATAAGAACATAAACAAATTATTAAACCTACTGGAAATAGTTATAACGAAATATTGTGATTGTATTTGATGGAAAGCAGTCGTAGAATCACGACTTTCCAGAGAATTAATTAATGTTTTAGGTTCTATCTAAAATGCCAAATTACAGAAAATTCCATTTTCACGATATACCAAAAATATTCTTGGACTTGAAGTATACGATACAAGATGATAAGCAACTAATCAATATTGCTGAAGGTAGTGGGAAAAAATATCTAGTTATCGTTCTGATTTAAGCTGAGGAAATCTAAATATATCATTAGATCGCCGAAGAAGAGAGGGAAAAAACTAATGACAAGTACATGCAGTGTTGAAAAATTTGGGATTCATAAGTTGTTAAAGATTTTGAAATAAAAACGATAAATCATTTTAAATTGGGTAATTGCTCGAGTTGTATATTGTAGCGCTAATGGTAGGCTACGTAGATTTAGCGATAATCAACTGATTCCTGAACTTGGTAGGTACACTGTTGTGAGTTGGCATTTATGTAACGCCTAAACACCAACAGTTATGACCTTTAACACAGCGGATGTCAAAACCTAAACTAAAAAGCTGGTTTCTATATTTGACAAATTCTATAGGTTAAAAATTTAAAACGCTATATAGGTGTTCTGCATTGTCAGAGGGTCAAGTGTACCTGTTGCAATCGAATACATGCTAGGCGTCGAAAATGTGATGAATATACCGTTCATCCAGTCTGCGTGCACTCCATTCTTTTCAACCTCCATCAAGTTCGGGAGATCCAGTCCATAGCGATCCCAGCGTAGACCGTCGGCCAAGAGAAGGATAAGTTTTTCCTTTTCAGGGGTAAGGTACATAGATAAATGTGTATCAAAATGATACAATAGGATGCAAACTTGGTTTACACACTAAGAAAAATAGGTTCAACTTTGCAACTTTAACATTGTCACACTGGGAGCACCTTTAAGGGTGTAACTTTGCACCTTTCACATTGGGTGCATTCTTAAGGTGCAGCTTTACCCCTTTAAGGTCTGAAAGGTACAAAGTTGCATCCGTAAAGGTGCTCCCAGTGTGACACTGGTCTGCGCCTTTAAAGGTGCAAACTGAGTCTATTGTTTAGGGCATTTACTTCCGGACAAATACTCATAAATGATTAGACCTACCCCAGGATATTTACCCCTGGGACAATTGCTCCCAAGATAATTCCACCGGGACATCTATCCCAGGACAGTAGTCCTTTTGGCAGGGTCTTGGGGGTAGTTATCCAGGCGGTGATTGTCCGGGGCGGCGTAATTGTCCTGGGTTTAATTGTCGGGGGGGGGGGCGGGTCGGGGGGGGGGGTTACACCGAAGGGTGATTATCAAGGGGATAATTGTCCAGATACGACGCGAAAACACCCAGTTTAAAAGATGTTTGACTTGATAAGGATACAAATAATATATTTTATAATAATATTTATCTACAAATTCATATTTGTAGATAAAACTTGCATTCAATAAACCGAATGAAACATACAAATCGATGATATATTTCACAAACGCATTATTGAAAGTGAAGAAATAGGGCAAAGTGGTTTCGTCATTACCTTGTAATGAGTAGATGCACAAACTAATTGAAAATATTTAGTCATATGTTTTATATAGTATAAATATCAAATATATGCTTCAAGAATTTATGCGGCGATTTGTTGGCAGATTGTCCATATATTATAGCATCAGAAGTGTTTAGCGGATAGGTATGTGAAGAAAGACAAGCTCTAACCAAGTTGGTTATTCACTCTCACCTTTCCCTCCAAAACAGAACGAAACGAAACGTTGAAACATGTATTAAAACCCTAACTTGTTATGTTAGAGTAGAAATTCCATATTATCTGGACTGGACACAACAACCGTGTGATTTACAAAAACCCTAAAAGAATCACAGCAATGATAGTAGAGATTTTAGCAATAACGTGAAGTTTGCCCTTCCAATATTTGCATTGTCCACTTGCAAGCGTGTAGTAAATAAGACAGAGGATTGTAATTACTCAAAGTGCCCAACACAGAGTATGATCGCCATGCAGGTTAGAATGAGACTCGTTGATCGCGACATGATGGTTGCAATAATAAATTCTTTCAGAGGTCAAATCTATAAGGCTGAGTACATTCTGTACAAAATGTAATATAGCATGATGAGTAGCAATTGAACTGTTCAAACAGTTCAAACACTGTTGAAGTATTGTTTATGGGCATTTACAGCAGGGTTCAAATTTCAAGTATACTGTGAAGGATATTATGGAAGGCCAAAGTGTAAAACTGCTGTGGTACTAAGGTCTCTACATAAATCACAGAAAAATTGTGCACTTAAAATATTTAAAATTGTTACGATCCGTTCAAATTGGAAACAACATATTGTCCTATGCGAGCAATTTTCTATTTGTTTTGTACACAGAATTTCAGTAGATTTCATATTCTACGAAAAGGAAACTGTCCTTTATATGTTGTATAGGTTGGTATGTTCGGGGCTAACCCCTAAGCGAAGAAAGTGTTTTCATGTATAAATATGACAGAAAATAAAAATTTATTGCTGGTTTGTTGCCAATTTTGTAATGATCTTTGGAATGTTCTTTAAGTCAGTTGTCAGATTTCCCCCAAATCTAACTGATGTAGATTTCTGATTTTTTCTACTTCTATTGCAGGCAGCTTGGTATGAGTTAGGAATTCCCCTTTGGTACATTTTAACTACAATATAATAATTTACTTCAATCTTCCAATTTGCGCTTTGTAATATCTATCATTTTACAGTTTTATATTAGTATCAGTATTTTAGTTTTCAAAACGAATTGAAATTTGAAGACACTTTCTCAATTGGTATCCCAGTAAAGAATAAAATAATACTAAAATTTCTTCTTTGTAGAATTCTGACTCAAGGTAAATAAGATTTTATCCTTATCTAAAAATGTGTCTGAATGAAATAAACATGCAAAATGTGAAAAAAATGTTTTAATCTATTTATGTGTTTCATGCCTATTGTTAAACAATTTCCGTAACAACCTGTTTTGTTTTCAATAATACACGGTACAAGAATAAAAACTGAGAAAGCATTGAAATGTCTGTAAGCTCTAAATTCACGTGGAAACAATGGGATTATTATTACCACCGCCTTGATGGTCTAGTGGTTAGAGCGTCCCCCTTACGATCGGAAGTTCGCAGGTTCGAGACCTGGTCGGGTCATAACAAAGACTTGTGAAAATGGTACCTTCTGCCCTTGTTAAATAAGGCGTTATTATTATCATTATTAATATTATTATTATTATTATTATTATTATGAGGATGATGATGATTATGGTCCCTAGCAGTACGGTATCCATTATATATAAAATACCAGGCCTTTTTTTCTGGTTGCTCTGTTAATCTATAAATCATTTGTTTTCTCCCTTCTCACTACAAGAAGTATACAAATCACCTACCGTAAGTCTTAGCGAATCGAAAATCGTATGCCCGTGAGGTGCCCCAATGATCTGGAAGGTTTAAAGGTTATATATGACCCATGCTCCTCCAAAACGTGTCATCTAGAGCCATTAAACAGATTGATATCGTCAAATACCCTCATAAAAAGTTTGAAGGAGAATTTATTGTCCAATACTGTCCAAACATAGCTCGATAATTATCGGATTTTTGCTGAACACAGATCCCAAAGCCATGATTTCATAATGCTATGAAATGTACGCAAGACTATTGCAATAAAAAGTTGAGGTTTCTTTTTATTATCAATTTCATATGAAGAAATATACAATATACACAAATTATGTACAAAAATTAATATGCACAGTGATTTAAGAAATAACGGTAATTTTACCTGATTAACATCACTTTTTCATTTATTATGTAAGCTCTGTGAACATGTCTTCCACTGTTTTAAACGAAACATCTTAATAGTTGAATTCATTGTAGTGATCTACGCACTCAGGGAATCTCTAATTATAAGGAAGTATACACACACGGCATATTAATTGAACCGATACCATGATCATCGCTATCACCTTCACCTTCACCATCACCATCACCATCACCACCACCATCACCATCACCATCACCATCACCATCACCATCACCATCACCATCACCATCACCATCACCATCACCATCACCGTCATCATTACCACCACCATCACCATTGCTTTCATCATCACCATCACCATCACCATCACCATCACCATCACCATCACCATCGCCATCACCATCACCATCACCATCGCCATCACCATCGCCATCGCCATCACTATCACCATCACCATCACCACCACCTTCACCATCAATATCAACATCACTACCACCATCACCATCATCGCTTTCATCATCACCATCACTATCGCGTTCATCTTCATCATCATCAAAATTATCACAACCAACATCACCACTTACACTGCGAAGAACACCAGCGTGTTTTTTTTTACGAACATAACACCTAAATAATAATTTATAGTTATTAACGCTTAATCCTTTGAAAACAATTATCAATTATAACCTATGAAGAATGATTTGGTTTTATTTATCATGAAATACGGCATATTTATTTTGTCATATTTTAATTGCATAATAACACAAACAACCATATAATGCACGACTATAAAGTGACTTGTTGATAATTCTTTATGGCACTGGACCGTTTATGGTCGACAATATCTACACGGTAAATGACGTTAGTACCTTGATGACGTCTCATAATGAATTTACGTGTGATTAGCATATCAATCTAGTCGTGTGTGTATCTTGTACACAACTACAGCAGTGGTTCTCTAGATTGTTAAAGTTCGTAAATTTCCGTTTGGGAGACAGTGATTTTGCAGTTGGATAGAAATTTCGAATTTGTTAATAGTTGTGAAATTAAACTGCATGTTTCATGATATTTCCACATGTAAAAACATTTATTAATCATTCATAAACTAATACCAAATCTTCCCAAGCTACTCCACACAAACAAACTTGTGAAATAAGCCTGGTCGAAATACACCGGTAGTTAACTTAATTTACAACTGATAATAGCTTCGATACAAACGATATATATATCTTTCTTAATTGTGGAAGATGAAACAACGCTTCAGCAGAAAATGAACGCGATCACATTGAGATAGCCAGGACCAATCCATAAGAAACCATCGGTAGGGCCGAATTGGTTTCGCTGGATGCGAGCATATCGACGTAACGTGCACGGGACCCATTGTTCGGTGCCGGGTCCAGCGAAAGAATTTCACACATCATGGCATAAAGATCAACCTGTGATGAATATAAATAAGGAAAATCAGAATGGAAACCATTCCCTTCTGACCACTTCTCAGTTCTCATTAGTTCACAGGTACTTTTTGAGGTGTGTCATCACTCTCCTTTGTTTTAAACATACATGAAACAATTATCAAGCCTCATTGTTTACAAAAATAACCTGCTACAACTAAAACAAGTATCAAATAGTATCATAAATGCCTTACTTCTGCTGCTACTTCTACAACCACCAGTTCTCCCATTATCACTACTACTTCTACTTCTACTACAACTATACTACCACATGCTCTACTTCTGTTGCTACTACCACAACAACTAATAATTGTCCCATTACTACTTCTACTTCTACTACTACTACTACTACTACTACTACTACTACTACTACTACTACTACTACTACTACTCCTACTACTACTACTACTACTCCTACTACTACTACTACTACTACTACTACTACTACTACTACTACTACTACTACTACTACTACGGCCCTGTGATTATTATCATTACCCCAGTTTCCACCTATCCAGGTCCCCAGTTCTCTTGTGTGGAACAGCAATGTGGATAAATCGCCCGACTAAAGGACAAATGACACTACACCACTCCTGCTGCTGCTGCTACTACTAATACAATTACTACTAGTATTACTACTCCTAACTACTAACTGTTATTATTACCACCAACAGCAACACCATTTGCTACCACAAGTACTACTACTACTACTACTACTACTACTACTACTACTACTACTACTACTACTATTTCTACTGCAGCTTACTCTGATTTCTATTACTACTACTGCCAAGAATGATAGTAATTAAACGAATAAATATGAATTTGTTTTTAGTTAGATGACCGTCATTATTACTCCTAGCATTTGCCTTTGATATACACAGTATTTAAGTCATCCACGCAAATACAATTTTCAGTCCTTAACTCTTATATTGCCGAAGGTGCAAATGTGCACCGCGTAATATGCACAATGTCAATAGAACTGTAATTCTCTGGCAATCTAAAAGTTAAGTACAGTTAATACGATTGTGTGTTATAGTGCTCACCGATTCAAGTGGCGCCGCTCTGTAATTCTTCCTAAAGTGCGGTCCTTGTGCGTAGAAAGAAGATTTCATCACCATCCACTGGTTGTCGTATCCATGATCGGAGGCTATATAGCTGTCATTCTCTCCTATTCTCTGTAAACGCCCGAAAATACATTAACAAAATGCTTGATTAGAGTGGACAAAATCACACAGTAAACTACATGTATTTTCAGGCATTGAGAGGAGGTCAAAGAAAATAAAATAAAAATTGGGGTAAATACATGGATACAGACGATTTAGAGGGATATATAACCTAATAGAAGTATTGTTTTTTTTTCATAACTGCTATCATCACATCATGATTGTTTCATCAGAAATTATTTCCTACAGACAAAGAGGCATTTTTTCTTTACAAAAATGCATTAATGATATCGGAAATTACTTTCCCCAAATAAGAAACAGATGCGCTTTTGAATCAAATAAAACAGATTAACACTGTAACATCAGTTGTATTCATTATGAATTATAAAGTTTGATCTAATCTCTGTATGGAAACCTACTAAAATATCAAATGATATTCATATGACATACTGTGACATACGTATATACGTTGTTACCCGTATGAGTCTAAAGTGAGTCTGAACGGTATTGTTAATTTTTTACTTACCGTATGAAGATGCCACCCGGGATCAACAAACCCAAATATGGGCAGGACACGGTCATTCTTGCCGTAGTGATACCTATCCGGGATGTCTTCCTTCTTATACACGTAGAGTGCTGGATGCGCATTTCTAAGCGATTCATAAATCTGAAATAAAATGAAAAAAAAAACCTAGTTACAGAAGCACAAGACAAAAGAACTAATATTATGTTGTAAATCTGAGATCTTCCATTGAAAAAAATACGTTTGAAGAACAAGTCCGATCTGATTTTGTTGTATCTATTCTTCAAAAGACATGGCATAATGTCAAAGGCAAATTGAAAAAAAAGAGGAAATAACCAAGATAAGGTTAAAGTGAGGGCTAATATTTTTGAGTGACTAACAACATATCTCCTATTCCAAACGAATCACACATTATTGCCTGATCAGTGGGGCTTAATCAAGCCTGTACAAATGTGCGCCACCCTTTCTCCTTGGAGAAATAAGTCGAGAGCCAGTCAGTTGCAGGAGCTACAAATGGGTTTCATTGCCCTATCGTGTTCTCGTGGATTTTGAGGTATAATTCTGCTAATGTGGATTAACTGTCCTGCCCAACCAGCATCTCTCCAAGAGAATTTAGATTTTTTTTCAGTATATATTATACCACTGGCACCCGCAGGTGTGATTTACTTCAATACACACACACAAAAAAGGATATTAAGGCAATGACATCAACATGAATTGCACTCCACCTCGGTGGATATGCATTTGTAATGCACTACATTGATAAAAGCATCCGCCTGTAAATGTTAATGTTTTTTACTCCATTGGCACTGTGATATGGTCAATACTACGAAGGCTTTAAGTCGTGAAAAGGTACGATAATGGCGTTAACCAAAGTCCATAAACGAAACAATTGTAGCAACTTGACAAACAATACTCACTTCATCTAGCTTTCCATGCGACTGGTACCAGCTGGAATGTTGGACCGTGTAACAGCGATGAATGAATCAAACATACAGATTCGTTGATGTAATCGTAGAGACAGACGTGCTTTAGCTCCTGCTGATTAATATGCCCGTGGTCGCTTACGATGAGAAGCTTAGTTATATCCGTAACACTTCCTCGTCGATGAGTTGGAAGAGATATCCGATCGCATCGTCGACTTCGTACGTCACTTCGACACTTTCTGGTGCCCCGACCGTATTTATGAAGCCACTCTCGGGTTGTCAAAGTATATCAGTACAAGTCGTAATCGTCTTCCGTCATCCATGTTATTGCGTCGCGATGCGGCTCTTTCATTGCGTAATTCAACCTAAATTAGCAGAACAGTAATATTGTTTTTAAAAAAGTATAATTTCACTTGAACACAACTTTACTGTGAGCGCCTTATCATGCCCCCATGAAAATAAAATATTACAAGGCTTCATGTTGTTATGTTAGGAATTAAATAAGTCATGAAAAACTATTCCGAAATCCCCCCCCCCTAAACTTTTACTCGGCAATTATCTAATTGCTGGTGTAATATGGATAAGCGCTTTTTTAACTCCCAATAGAAAAGTCCAGAAACGTAAAATTGGTATCTGCGAACAATTTTTGTTTGGTTTCAACTCTATGTTTTAATGGTGCCCCCCCCCAAAAAAAGATGGAGCAAAATTCTGAAGGAGTTCTATGCCACCTTAAAGATATAGCCTACATAGCACTATCCCAGCACTCTCATCGATCGAGGGGCCTGTTCTTTAAGTTTCTGAACTCTAAATTATTTAGGAGAACTACCCAGTGGTCTCAAGAAATTTTCAGGATCCGCTTTGGGAGAGCCCCCAAACCTCGCATAGAACCTATTATCGATTAAAATGCCTATCACACGTTTTACAAAGACATCAATGTTTATCAGGGTTGGCAATTTCTCGAGATATACTTGGATTTTTCCCTCAGGCGGGGGAATACTGATAATGTCCATAAATACAGCGAATACGAAATACTGGAAATGTGAACTATAATGGGCTGATAAAAGCATAAACTCAGAAGTGAGTACAAGTTGTAACCGGGTAACCTATCAGGTCATCAATGTCAATATAATTCAGTGTTATTTCAAATAAACTATACATTATTCATATTACGTTACATTTTATGTGTGCTTTATACCGAATCTCTCTTAATTCACAATAATCTATATCTTTTCAGGTACAAACTGTAAGTATAACCCCATTTTTCATTAGTATTTCCAGTTTCATCACAATCATCAAGGTGTTTTACCGGAAATACTCGAATTTAGCATACGGTAGCGTGTATACAGGTGGCCAGAAAGAAATGCTACGATAATGAATCGCTAATTTCTTCAACTTATCGGCAAATACTTCATTAATTTTTATTTCGTTGGTTAGAACATTCTTTTTCCAATAAAATGATACCAAGATCATTGATTTTGAGTGAGGCGTTTTAGATTTCTAGGGCCATTTTTTCGGAGGCAATGCAATTTCCAAATTAGACAAATTTCTCACAGCGGCGGTCATCGAAGCGCGAGATATCTGGCATGTCAGCTTGCCATACCGGACAAACCCGCATGACAAAAGAGCTGCGAATGCCTCGCTTTCATAAGGAAGACGATGCGAGCTATGTCTCCATTGTCATTGCGGTTTGTCCGGTATGGCAAGCTGGGACGCCAGAATATCTCGACGTTCCGATGACCGCCGCTGTTGAAAATTGGCAAATTGGGAAATTGCATTGCCTCCGAAAGAATGGCCCTAGAATCAAAACGCCTTACTCAAAATCAATGATCTTGGTATCATTTTATTGGAAAAAGAATGTTCTAACAACGAAATAAAAATTAATGAAATTTGTCCGATAATGTTGAAGCAATTAGCGATCATACTCGTAGCATTCTTTCTGGGCGCACCTGTATACATGCGGCATTTACTGACTGATACTGATGATTCCCATTGTTCTTCCACGGCAAAATCATGGTCAGACAAGGTCCAATCATGACACTCCAACTGTCTGAATTACGCGAGATAAACATAAATTTTATTCCCACTCTGACTTCCTGTTCTGCCCATCGTGCTTAAACTTCGTATTTCAATTCACCAGTAAGAATTACCTTTTGCAATGCACTCTCTGTGAAAGCACCTGGAAAAAGTTTCCCTTAAAATAGTGCCTACAAAGTGTATAGATTCTTGTATCAACAATACCAAGAGGGTTAATGCGATTAACTTAATGCAGTACTTACCAAAACCATGTCGTACTTGCACATTTCTGTCCGGACGTATTCCTTTGATTGAACGTTACCCCTGGATACATGATGGTGGCTGCGCTAGTAGTCCCTCCAGATGGCGGTCACCAGATGGTTGGCTCTCCGATCAAACCATTCGGTGATGTTCAGAGCTCTGGTAGCTGTAGGTTCGGTTCTTGTCACCGGATCGAAGTAAAGGTTGTGGATCGCTCCGTGGACTTTCCGGTAAGAACCTTACGCCCCAAAAGAAATATCAAATACATGTAAACAAGTAAACAATCACACTCTTAAAGTAAATGACATGATTGGGGTAGTCCCCAACTTGGCTGCAAACTACTCTAGAATCAGGTAAACATGCAATTCTTCTCCGCTGGAAAATTTTGTAGTCAAACTTTGACTCATTCTAAAATAACTAATGTCAATATCCCTCACGGCAGGCAGACCTGATGTGTGGCTTCTGTATTGGGCTATTTTTATCGTGCCCGACGATAGAATTAATGTTCATACTTGATTCTCCTAAAGTAATTAAATTAGAGAACAAATCTTTCCAGCTGGAGATCCACTTCCAGCTGGTATATAGTTGGTATAATATTTCAACTCATTTGTTCTTGAGGCATTTTCAAGTGTTCCCAATCATGTCACTAACCTTTAAAGTTTGAAATTACGCGCAAACTTGTACGTTGACCATGAAAAGCGTTCGCCTAAATTTACGGCCAGCAACCCCAGATTCAAGAAGATACACCCTTTACCCAACATAAATGCCTAACTAAAAATATAAGAAAACAGTAAGTTGAGACAAATTAATGCATATAACGCTGACAGTCTCTCTCTTTTTGCAATTCAAAAAATGCGTATGAAATGTCATTGAGCATGTAAAGAAGTTAAATGGTTTTACTATCTCAAGTGTGTTTAAGATGTGAGAATGTGTTGCACGTAAACCTTTTGTGTTATTTGTTCGTCCACCTATATTATACTATCCATAGTACTGAACGTTGAAATAAGAAGGCTTATACCAAATGGTCATATAAGGGTAATCATCGTATCCGGACATTTACCCTGGACAATCAATTACGGATGATTAACACCAAGAACAATTACTCTCAGAATTATTATCCCGGTTGTTCCTCCTCGTAACAAATGAAAGGATATTGCCTTGGGGCTAATTTAGTAAGAGAAATTGTTTTATGTGGTTAAGGCAGATGTATCCGGCAACTAACAATGATTAAGTTGAGAAAGATTTGGGGTAACTGTCGTTCTTCCAACCAATCAGATCGCACGTGCGCTGGCTTTGAGCTGACCTGACATGACGATGCATGCGCGCCAGCACGTGGTGAATCGCGGCCGCATGAATTTATGCACTTTTTGATCAGTATAGCTCCCTCCCCAGTAGTTTTTCGGAGATCTTGTTGTAATGGAAAAAAATTCACAAAGACATGAAATTAACAACAGTTTACCATGATTGGAGGGTTTGCTGGGGTAAGTGTACCTCAGTACCCCTTTATTTAGGCTTTCTTTATTTCCAGTTAAGATAATTCTACAGTATCACAAATGTTATTTTTTTTTTTAGTTATCCTTGTAGTTGCCGGCTACTTGTTCCTTAATGTCGGGGGAGGGGGGGGGGGAGATAATTGTGTGTGATAATTGTCCAGGGGATAATTGTTCCTTTTTGTGTATTGTCAGAGGGATAGCTGTCCAGAAGGCACGACGTCTAGAATCGGTTTTCCATACCTGTTGCTAATGGAGTACATGCTAGTCGTTCGAAAAGGTGATGAAGACCGTTCCAATTGCTCGTCATCACATTTCCTCGCTTTCGATTCAAATTTGGTAGATCGAGCCCAAATCGATCCCAAGCGTAGACCAGTCGACTAACCACCAGAGATAGTTTTGCTTCAAAAGCACAGATTCATGAAAGAATAAGCTCGACAGAGTTTGAGTTGAAATACAAAATGCTGTAACTCGATCTGATGTAATGTTTTTTTTTTCGATTTGTTAAACTTTACCGAAAACGATTCTTAAGCCTGCAGGAAGTGATTAAAATATGCGGTCATATTGTGCCCCCCATCATATAATCCTTCAAAAAGTTTGTGAAAATCGTGAGTTTGATCGGTTATATCTCTCTGTTCGTAGTAATAATCATGCAGAGCTTGGTATCATCTGAAGAGATTTGTTGAGTTTCTTTAAAATGCATACCCTACTGTTCAGCATATTATGCATTAGGAAAGGCAGGTATTTAAAATGTGGTGTAACAGTGAATTGAAAGCCTGCAAAATGACCAATAGTTCGGGTAATCACGCATTTTTGTTGTTGTTGATATGAGGAGTTATCCAACGTATCTTTGGGTTGTTATGTACTCATTATGAGAACGTGACATGGATTAGAGAAACACCTGACACAGTAAGCAAACACAACAACAAAAAAGTGAAATAACCAAATAACACAAACATGTATGGCATAAAATACTGCTGGACATTAGCTGCAGTAATCTCACAGATTCTTTCACCACATTATCATGTTAACAACCAAAGTAAATAAAAAATGGCAGGGCTGATTTGCTGGATCTTCATTTATCTTCACATGATCTTTTATTTCAAATCAATTTTCATGATGTTGTAATGAATGGATTCCACAGTTCAGTATCGGGTGGCAACCTACGTGCCTGCACCTACCTGCCTGCAACCGCTTCCTCCAGCTGTTGATCAGAGCTTTGTGATTCGTTGCTGTGAGATAGGGCCATTCGCACTTCAGCTCAAGATCTGCCAATGTCGTTGCATTGTCAGTTTGTACTCTCTTGTCGTACAGCCCGCCGAGTTGATCCAGAAATTTTCAATGGTTGAGTCTTTGCTGCATGTAGGCCAGTCCATTTCGTAAACCCTCTCTTTAAGAAAAAATCCATGCAAATGCAAGCTCCTGGCCCACTTTTATCACTTTGTGTGTTAATGTGGCG
>JZLH01S0616144.1:34526-45405 GCA_001188425.1 Eucidaris tribuloides
TTGTTGATGAGTGAGTTTTCCAACGTATCTTTGGTTGTTATGTACTCTTATGAGAACGTTGACATGGATTGAGAGAAACACCTGCACAAGTAAGCAAACAACAACAACAAAAAGTGAAATAACCAAATAAACAAACATGTATGGGCATTAAAATACTGCTGGACATAAGGCATGCAGTTAATCTCACAGACCTTTCACCACATTAACCATGTTAACAAACCAAAGTAATAAAAAAATGGCAGGGGCTTGATTTGCATGGATCTTCATGTTTATCTTCACATGGATCTTTTATTTCATCAATTTTCATTGATTTTAATGACATGATCACAGTTCAGTATCGGGTGGACAACCCACGTGCCTGCACCACCGCCTAGCACCGCTTCCCCATGCTGTTGATGAGCTTTGTGATTCGTTGCTGTGAGATAGGGCATTCCACTCAGATCTGCCAATGTCGTTGCATTTGTCATGTTTGTGACTCTCTTTCGTACAGCCCGGCCGAGTTGATTCCAGAAATTTTCAATGGGTTGAGGTCTTGGCTGCATGTAGGCCAGTCCATTCTCGTTAAACCCTCTCTTTAAGAAAATCCATGCAAATCAAGCTCCTGCCACTTTTTATCACTTTGTGGTGTTAATGTGGCGAAAGGTCCGTGAGATTAAATGTCTTATTTCCAGTTTTTTAATACCCATACATGTTTGTTTGTTTTTTTTTCACTTTTTTGTTGTTATTTTGCTTGCTTGTGCAGTTTCTTTTTCTTTCCATCCATGTCAATGTTCACATTAGAGTGCATAACAACCAAAGAAGCATTGGAAAATTTACTCATAAACAACAACAAAAATTTGGTGACTTACCGAACTTTGGTCATTTTGCAGCTTTTCAATTTACACTTGACACCCCATTTTCAGATACTACCCTTTCCCTGATGGTATAATCATAGCAAATAGGGTGTGAATTTAAAGAAAATTAAATAATCTTTCCGATGATACCAAGCTTGCATTGATTATTACTATGAAACGGGAGATATAACTGATCAAACTCAGATTTTCAAACTTTTTTGAGGAGTTTATTTTGCACTCTGTACGTTTTTACCAGGGAGTAATACAATTAGAATCTTTCAGGTGAGCTGCCGTGACTGCAGTAAGATTCTGAGCTGGGAGTAGAACTTGTGGAATCTCTCTGGTGTTCTTTTATGATATGTGCTTATCACCTCTTCTTAAAGGCAGGGAATGTCGTTTGCACCCCTTCAGCAACACACGCATGCCCTTAAGTATTTTGTGAGAGGCACGTCTTTGATATCTGAAGATCAGTTACTACTTAAAAAAAATAAAACAAATGCACTTAGCATTAACTGTTCAGTAAGTATCCTAAACTGAGTATCAGCTTAATAGCATTATTTAGTATTCATGTATTGGTCCATGAATCATAATCTGTATGGGACTTATGCAGTAAACTGTTTACGAATGCATGTGGTACACAATTTTTGTAAATTCTAAATGGTGCAGTCAGACATGATCGACATGCATGCACTGTAAGGGACCGAATGTAGACTAGAAATTTAGTATATGTGATACTTTGATTCAATTCATAAATCTTACTGTCACTTTCATTCGAACCAAACTGAGTTACGAGCTCCTATATTTTGTTAATCTATACACCAGTATATCTACACAATGTTAATTTTTTGGCAGTCAAAGAGATGCCCTGCCTTTAATCAGTAAGGCTCATGGACACATTATATATTTTTTGCTGGTTTCCTTTGACTTTTTGAAATGGCATATTTTGATCCACAGTTTCCACGATCTTAATCAACAAATAAAGCAATTTTGTGCAATTTAATACGATATAGTGTAATGAAAATAAAAATTACTTTAAAGACGTTGTGGAACTTCAGTGTAAAAAAACCTGTCAAGCTTTGATATCTGATGTACATAATAGTACAAATAAACATCCTAGCATACACAATTTTGGAAAGTTAATGCTGCCACTGGCATGGTATACATGAATAAAAATCCACCCTGGTTTATTGCTTCGACTGAGTATTAGTATATAGCAGAGTAGTCTATGGGATAAAATAGACAAGTTCTGGAGAAGGTCACACTGGATATTGCAGACATTCACTCTTTTAAACCTCAATTTGAAGTACATTTTCTTTTTTAGGGATTCATGTTTAGACTTTATCAATGACACATAGAGCATGGAGGATTATGTAGCTCAGAATTTGAAAACCTTAGTTATTGTTAACTTATGTCTTTAACTTAATTACGTTTCATCGAAAAAATTGGAGACCTTGAAAAAGAAAAAAAGGGTTCGAGTAGATATCATTTTATTCAAGGCCCGATTCGCAGTACCAGCAAAATAGAACCAGCGGAAGTGCTTTTCCTGTAAAAGGAAGCAAAGGAAGTAGCATATTCATATATGTTTATGCTATGGGATGACAATAATAATCATGTGAGTGCCTTTTATAGCCTGTAACAAAATTTGAGCATACGCATATACACTGAAGCTATATCGGAAAATATGCATATGATAAATGACACAGTAAGCCCTATCAAAACCACTTTTAGAACACTATAAGCACTGGACGGATTGACAATCATAATCAGATTCGTCTTATTTCATGAATTGCCATACTTCCATAATTTATGGCCAAAAATTCAAACATGTACTATCATGAAAAGCTGATGTTGCTCAATCACTGACCTTTGACATTTCTTACAAAAATCCTAAACAATTCAGAATGTTTTTCATGCGAATGTCTGATATCCATGTAAATAAAAAGAAAAATAAGATCAAGTAAGGTTACCCTGGCGTGAGAATTTGTCCGTCATATTAATCAGATGCGAGCTCATATACATATGGAAATTCATTATTATGACCGCTAAGTGGCGGATTTAGATCAACCATCAATCTTCTGTACACCAAAGGGGGACGATATAGGCCTATGTTGATGCGGAGGCGGTGTGGCATAGTGGATAAGACAAAGGTTTCTCGACCTACAGGTGTCCGGTTCGAATCCCGTAACGGCTTTTGCGTCCTTGGGTAATAAACTTCATCTGCAATATCCCTCTCCACACAGGAGTACAAATGATCGGTCCGATGATCAGGGAGGGTAAAGTCATGACAGAGTGCCTAAACCCGCTGATCCAAGACTATAAACCACCAACTTTACTTTTAATTTCTTATTGTTTATGAGATGAAGGCCGAAAACAGCTGAATCTGTACGCTAGAAATAGTTATACAAGTGACAATGAATTATTTCTACAACATTATGTGTCCGTTGTTACATGACGCGTAACATCGTGTTATCAAATAATGAACACTGATTTTTGTATACATAATTTTACCAGACAGAATTATTATCAGATTAAACAATATCTCACCTTTGCTGTTGTGTGACCGATACACAATGCTATCCACACGCATATGATCATGACTTTCGTTGCCCGTAGCATGTACATTTTAGTAACGGCCAGAATCACAAATGCTTTCCTTCTGGTATAACAACGTCTACACGTTCATGTATTCAGCAATAAAAGTGTGTGCATTTCAGAATCGCATAAAGTTATTACGGATAACGAAAACAGAGCTGTAACAGTGGAGCTACAAAGTGCATGTACGGGCTGGTCGTCCATTAAATTTATTGCCCAAAATGATCACAGCGATTACAGGTATTCAAGGGCAATTCCAGGCTAATGCAAGTTGCTTTGAAAAGGAGCAGAATAATCATAGAGGAACAGATCAGTGAAAGTTTGAGCAATATCAGACACACAGGAATAAAGATATGAATTTCTGACAGTTTAAGCAATCATTACCAAATTAACATGTATGTGGCGATCATTTTGAGCAACCCTTTATTCCTTGTGTACACAAAATATTACTTAATTTTCAGTTTCTTTGTGGGTGAACATGCATACTTCACACTGTGAAACAGTGTTAGTATGAAAATACGTTGAGTACAGACTGAGATAATGAAATTAAAATGAAATTGTTTACATTTCGTATACTGTATAAAGAAATGGAGAACAATACCGTGTTGCCAAATTATAATGTTTTTGAGAATTTGTAAACATTCATAACTTTAATATTATCCAATTTTCCTTCTATCAAAGCAACTTACTTTGAGTCTGGAACTGCCATTTAATGAGAGCAATTAAAATCTGTAATAAATGTACTTTAAAGAGTGATTATACTTGAGGGTGCATTGAACAATAATTCCTGATAGGGTTTAACTGCAACTTTTGTACATGTTTTTGTTTTCTATGTTCACCTAACGGGTTACAAAGACAGAGACAAATCCAGGAAAAAAATAGGTGGAGGGGAGGGGGGGGGGTAGTGCTTTCCAGGTTGGTTGATGTATATAGTTCTGGATACGAAAAATCTGGGTACAAAAATCTAATAAAAAGAGACAAGAAGCTAGACTAGGTTACATCATGTCTTTACGCGCGAAACAGAGAGGAATTCGGACGTGTATAGTTCATGTTTGGCTAATGCGTATTCATTTTAATAAAATTTGTCAGTTATATTTGTAACTAACTTTCCTCTCATGTCGGTAACAATTCCTGATATATATTACTTGATTGACTGGCAGCTGGTGAGATGTTTGGATTAAGGCGAAATATGTTTTTTTTTTTCAAAATTATGACACAATTCAAAGCATCATTTCGTTTTCTATGAATTCTAAAAAAACGTATTAAAGACAGCTCTAATCTATAACGTTTACAGGAAATAACCAGTCGGCAAAACGACTCCAAAACAATTTTTCCATATTACGAGAGAAAAAAAAAATCAGACATATCTTCTTTTCCACAAAAAGAACATCTCCTTTCTAAACTTTTAACTTTTAAACTAAGCAAGATCCATATTCAAACATCATTCAGAAGTTTGTACTGAAGTAACCTTACTGTTGTATGCAACGCACGGGGGTAGGGGGGGGGGGAGTCAGCCTTGACAGGTGGAGGTTTCATGAGCTACCAAGAAAAAGCTTTTCGGGCACGTTATAAAAAAATAAAAATCAAGAAAAAAAAGGGTCCCTGTTGATCAAAAACGTTTACGCGTTTAGATTAATATTCGGCTACCCGCCCGGTCATTTATTTATTTATGTATTTATTTATTTATTTATTTATTTATTTATTATATTCATATTAATATAATATATATATATATATACATGTATATAAATATAAATATATATTTATTTATTATCTTTTTATCATTATTTTTTATTTCTTATGTATTTTCCTATTTATTTATCTAGTTTTTTATCGTGACAGAAATGCGCTCACGTTTACGGCGGGATTACCACCTCGACGAAAAATGGGGGGGGGGGGTACTGTTGCTCAGCGTAGGTCAATGGAGCAGTAATCTGCCTTATTCAGCACATCATTGGGGTAGCGTATAGATGTAGATATTCTTTGTTGTTGCTGTTGTTGTTGTTGGTTTTGTTGCGGCAATCACTCACAATTGACTATTGGCGCCATCTCTCGTCATAAGTTTTTTATTTATTTTTGTTGTTGCTGGTTTTGAAGGCGCGTCATTTAGATCAATGCCATATAGCGCGCTCTCTTGGCGGCCAAAGTTCAATACTATCAGCAAACTAGCAAATAAAAATTAACATGATCACGACAGAGACAATCACTGTAGTCTGGAACCCAGACTACCACTGGGTGTGCCAGTGCTTCTCTGAACCTCCGTGTGAATTCTGTAGCTGTTTCAATGGAATAAACTGTTCTGTGTGATATCTCAAGATGATGTTATACGGACTGTTAGGATCCTGAACTAACTTTGACCTCTCTACTTGCTGAAATACGGAATCCCTGACACAGTTACCCGTGTTCTATCATACATGAATATGAGGATCACAAACGTTTACATACGAATTGCAAGGGATGTGATAATGCCATTATTCGCTTAGGGTAGTGAAAATGCACAGAAATTTGGATTACTGTCCTAGGGGTGAAAAAAAACGTGAACAATAATTTTACTTGTTTGCGATGTTTTTTTTTTTGTAATCAAGCACATTATTGTGACCTGTCACCTCGATACCCTAATAAAGTCGCACATCTTATGAAAAATAGACATAGAAAAATACTTTTGTGAAAAATACAAATATTGTAACTTTTGCAACATGTGGAGGTCATATATAACTTTTGATTATTGAGGATACTTCACTTTGAAACTAAATATCATAATTATGATATTGGCACTTTCCTTACCTTTGCGTTGTGCGACTTTATCAGGGTATTATCGTAGTGACGGGTCACAATTAATTGGTTATGGTGCTTTTGGGAAATTGATGTTCACGCATGATACCCTCTGTAAATCATGACTGCTTACCAACCAACTCCCACCCCCCCCCTCCCGGTCACCGAAACATCGCACTGAAATAATAAGTTGATATCTATTAACACACACACACAAATAACTAACCGACCTTTTCTAAAACTATACCATAACTTTTTAAAGAAACCTGGGAAAGGTTTGAGCAAAATAACTTGACATCAGCGTTCCTGCACTCATTAACTAACTTCTGTGTGAAAAATGTGATTGATCCGTCAAGTTATGCATGCGTGAGCACATATTAAAGGCAAACATGTCACTTTTCAAAAGTCACAAGGGTCATTTTGTGGGGATTTATGATGTAGCATTTTGACAAATTCTGTTTCTGGTGAATAATTATTAAGCGCTATTTATATTAAAGCACATAGTTTTGGCGTAGTTTTGTTATAGGAAAGCTTTATGCCCAAAGGTCATATCACATCAAGCACAGTTTCTGAATGTCATTCGTTTTTTTAAATTAATTATTGAAAAATCTCGGGGGGACCTGGGGCTTTCGACTTCATCTTACTGTATAGCATCCAAAGCGTTAATAATTCCAAAGACCTATAAGAAATACCAGGAAACTCAACTTTCACACAGTTTCGTCCTACACATGTCGTGAAAAAAAAATCGACCGACCGACCCAATTTGTAACATTTCCCACTTGAGGGCAACATAACTTCTTTTGTAAGGCCTTATGTAATAATATGTTACCTCTTCAATATGCGTTGCCTGATGATCGAGCACTATTATGGGGAAGATTTCAAACCTTTATGTGAAATATTATGTCCTTTCTTGTGTAAGCATATAACTTAAACTTAATTGGAATGCAAAAAATTGTCATTCATTCATTGAAATTGTATTTAAACTATTCAGAACTTGAAAGGTAAAACTGAATTAAAATTAGGGCGAGTTAGAATGCCCGATCTACTCATTGTAATGAAATGAAATAATTGCCCAAGTCAAAATTTTACCAAAATCGGGTTTTTGCCTTAGTCCAGTCTGCTGACTGAGATACCGCTACTAGTATAGTTGCCTAACTCATATTATGTCCCAAGTTGTGCAATCATCCAATAACAGAATTGATTAACTGCCTAAGTCCTATTGTCACACCAACTTGTTTTCATCATTTTTCTCAAAACTGTCAAATTTGACCTAGGCAATTATTATATGAGGGTGACGATATGCAAAAGATAACAATTTTAACGATACAGATATGCGTTCTTGAATCAAGACTAAGTTGCAGACGTGTTCATAGTTCATGTAACGCACGGTTGTTGAATACACGGCACTCTATAATAGAGCAAACTGCTCGGGTCTGTGAACGGTCGCCTTAATTTATACTGTTGTTCGTCAAAGATTCAACCAGTTGGCTTTACTGCAACATACGGCGTGGAATCAAGCAAGATGGACGAACGAAATCGGTGGATCGATCATTTCACTTACCTTGATAACATTTATAAGTACGCAGAAAACGAGATGCTCAATTTAGGAGACCTACTCGAGCAGGAAAAGATCAAAACCATACCAGAGATACAGAGGTTTATAGAGAGCAGCGGCAATGCAATCGACATTGACGAGATGAGTTTCCGGGGAATGACACCATTGATGATTGCATGTCGACAAGGAAATGTGGAGTTGGTGAAATTTCTACTCGAGCAGAAGGCTGACCCGAACGCGGTTTGTCCTGATAACGGCAACACCGCATTACACATGATTTCTGACATATTTGACAACGAGATTTTACAACGATGTCAAGCGAAACAGGCCTATCCTTACGAGGAATTGCACCGCAGACAGTGCATTGCACAATTGCTCTTGGATCATGGGGCGATGATTTCTAACAACAGCAGAGGGCAGAATCAATTACTATATCCAGCGACAAAAACTTTGGTGGAGTTCTTCGTGGCATGTCACTTGAATTTTTCAATAACTGACCAAATTCAGGCACTGGAAAGGCTTGCATCATGGGAGGCAGCTTCGAGTTGGGATGATACGTTTGGATATCATCTGTTTCATCGGGCAATGAGACTCCGTCTTGAAAATTCATATCGTGTTAATGTGGGAAAAGGAAACGTGATGAGATTTACTTCAATGTCGAAGGAATGTGAAACAATTGACGAACTTGAAGCAATCAAAGGTGACAAAACTCGCTTACAGATACAGGCAATTTACGTCACAAATCGGTTAAACCTAGAACCATCATACAAAAGAGATTTGAAAGAATTACGGCGGTACGTAACGAGTGAGGAATGTACCACTCCACGGTGTAAGGCTTCTCTTGAGGATCTGATTGCGATAACGTTCGGGATTAAAGTGAACTTGTCACAAGATGTCACCGTAGCTTCAGTCGGACGTATAGCCATTCATGCAATAACGGACATGCTGTGCTTGGCCATTGAGATTCATGAAAGCAGTGGACAAAACTACCATCTTTCTTTTCAAGATGTCCATAGTCATCTGGAAGAGTTTTCAAAGATTATTGGCCGCATGAATTGGAGTTTGCTGCATCTTGCCGATGAATTAACACGAAGATTGGCATACGTTCTGACAGCAGTATGTCACCTGTATGGAATGGAGGAGCTTGAGGTCACATGTCAGACGGTTGTCAAGATCCTGAATGTCATTTGGAGAAAACAATCAAGCCACCTGACAAACACACACGATGAAAATGATGACCCACGTGCCTCAGTGTTAGACTCATTGCTTATACTCTCCCCGAAACTTAACGACTCGAAACAACAGTTCTGGGGCAGTATAATCGTCAAGTACCCTAAAAAATTGAAGATTGCGGTTGCTCGTCTGTTGCAGTTTGAAGATGTGGAACATGCGGATCGTCTTGGTAGCACGTTCATGCATCGTACTGTGGTTCAAACCTTCGATGGGTGGGAGACCAAGTCGGCCATAATTACCCTTCTAGCCAGGTATGGATGCCCATGTCATAAGAAAGATAGCAGGGGGAACACACCAATAGAGGAACTTGTCTTATCCAAGAGACGAAATATGAGTCGAACACAACGCGAGCAACAGGAAGAGGATGAAGACACTGTCAAAGTAAGAAATCTTCTGGAGTCCTTAACCCAATGCCAGGATCTCCAGGAACTCTCGATAAGGGCTGTGCTGAAAAACAGAATACCTTACAGAGAGAGATTGCCACACAAGTTCTGTAAACTTCTGGAATAGAACATTGAGGATTTGCACACGAGCCCATTACATGTACATTGCGTACTCAGAGACGATGGGTTTCTGCAGAAGCCCAGAATATATGACAAACTTTTCAGCCAATCATTGAATAAACGATAGATTAAAGTTGCCGAATACCCCAATACAATATAGAAGATATTTCTAACTAGTAAAATTAAGAAAAAAGGCTATTCTGTGAAAATCCCCTTTTCGGAAAAAAACCATAAATTCATATGTTTCTTCACGGTGAGCCCAGTCAAAATTACGTTGTCTCTTATCGAACAATATTCCCGAGGTACAGCGAAACCATAGGGTTAATACGTGCATGTACATGCAGGATTACTTTTTGTTCATATTGGGCACAGTCTTCCGATGGGTTTGTAGCTCCATGATCTTCCCGTGCACACAGGTTGCTATGCTATTTTGAAATGGAATATTGTAAGTGTCATTACATAGCTCCGTTAATTAAATTCAACAAAATACCTTAAGTGGGCCCAAAGTTTCTGTAAATACATTTTCTAAACTTTCTCGATGAATGCATAACGAAAGACAACTTAGCTTAAACAAATAGGCTAACATTAATTGTGGAGCTTCAAGTTAACAAATTGTCAAACTGTGATATGTGAGCTACATAGTAGTGTTCAAATGGACAAATAAGCACCCTAGAATACCAAAGTTTGGTAAGTTATGCAGCCCCTGGCATGGTATGCATAAATAAGCAATTAGTACTCTACCCGACTATAAATTAGTCAGATATACACACAGTAAGTCAATGGGAGGAAATGGGCAGGTGAATCCGGTCAACTTGAGTGCTTATAGATTTTCATTCGTTTAAAGCACTAAATAATCACTTTGAAGTACAATTTTTTTCAGGGCTTCATTTTTAGACCTTACCAAAGATACTTGGAGCATGGAAGATTATGTAGCTCACAATTTTTTTTAAACTGTGGTCAATGTTAGCCTGTGCCTTTAAGCTTAAGTTTTACAATAATATACACGATTGCTCGCTTTATGTAGTTTATGATTTATGTTTTATGTAGCAACGAACAAACACTCTCCTTTGTGTATAGTTTCAAACTGAGGAGTTAGTACATTGAAATAAACATTTAGTGGAATAACAACTATTTTGTGAATCATCATGCAATTAATTCAAATGGGTTAAATCAAAGGAATTCACACTAAATAATACTGATATTCCATATAATTTCAGCATTCATATTGATAACTAATTTCATAATGTTAAGAACACAGTAACACAATAATTGTGAAATACTTTGTCAGAAAAATTATAATATACATTATGCTATTTGTCTGGCAACTTGAATGAAACGGGTTTCTAGGCTGGCAGGCAATATTGCACTTCAAAAACTGCGGTGTTAAGTTT
>JZLH01S0616144.1:80901-94586 GCA_001188425.1 Eucidaris tribuloides
ACACACACACACACACACACACACACACACACACACACACACACACACACACACACACACACACACACACACACACACACACACAACAAACAAACACACACACACACACACGCACGCAAACAAACAAAGACACACATAAAATCTTCACGTACAGATATATCCACTTTTCACACACTGGCAAGACAAAATTATCTTCATTTTAACGTTGTTTGATTTAATTTTCTTAAGTGTTGTATAAATATGTTGTCTATGCAAATTGAAATGTATTATGTATTATTTAATATATCGTATGTATTATGTTTTATTTAATTTTTACCTTGAAATGTATTTTTATGTAATTTGTGCAATTGCAACTTGTGAAGGGCCCCAACGAAAACCAGAAGTTATTGTACTGATTTGGGCTACCCTTTTTAAATATATGAAATAAATAAATAAACCTAGTGTCAATAACTTTTAACCAAGGTTCTTGCCTTTTTATAAACATTATGTTAGATAATCCTTTATCATTTTATTTAGTTAAGATACCAAAGCTTTGTATTTAATCAAAGAATATATTTTAGACTAGATGTAAAATAGCTTATACATGTACTAGCTGAAATATGTATTCAACATTTACTCCTATTTATTCATTATACATGTACTGTATTCTCATTGCTTTCGTAAACTCTAATATCTCAAATGTCAATTCATTGTTTTGAAATTTTAACCAAAGTTCTTGCCTTCTTTGTAAACATTATGATAGATAATCCTTTATCATTTTATTTAGTTAAGATACCAAAGCTTTGTATCTAATCACAGAATATATTTTAGAATAGCTCATAGCTTAAATCCACTGGCTAACATTTACCACAGTTAAAAAAATGTGAGCTACATGATTCCTCAAGCTACCAGTGTCCTTGATAAGGTCTAAAAATGAAGCCCTGAAAAAAAATGGTATTTCAAAATGATCATTTAGTGCTTTAAAAAAGTGAAAATCGTAAGTTGACCGGATTCGCCTGTCCATTTCCTCCCATAGACTTACTGTGTGTAGATCTAGGCTATTTTTTACTCGCCCCGAGTATAAATTATTTATTCATGCATATCTTGCCAGTGGCGGCATAAATTTCCAAACTTTTGTATTCTAGGGTGTTTATTTGTCCATTCAAACCACTTCTATGTAGATCAGATATCAAAGTTTGACAATGTTAGCCTATCACTTTAAGTATTTATTCAAAATTTGAAGAGATTGCAACCAAAAGGCGCTAAATCCACTTTTCCCCAAGTTGCATGTTTTTCATGATTCGGATAGACCTCTCTCATGTGTATCAAAATAGCCTATTTTTTTCTTAAAATCATTTCAGAAAATATAAAAAAAAATGTATATGAAATTCATGCTTTCAACCAAAAGGCGCTATTTCCATTTCAGATTTCAGCCAAAAGGCGCTTATTTGCTCTTTCTATTCTTTACTCTGATTGGCCCAAGTCTGCCAGCCATTGGTGTTTTGACCAATCAGAAAGAAGGACACAATTAGTATTTTAGATGCAGAAAGCTAGAATCAGTGCGCATCCTGTTTGTTTTTCTGCGTTACGTGTTAATCGAATCGCTGAAATACGGAAATTTATGTGTCTTCATACTCGACAGGTTGAAACCGTTGAATGTGTTTGCAGTGATTGACATGTCTTGTACGATTGTCTTGTGTAATATGGTATGCTGATGTGTCCAAGCCTTCATTATGATGAAATAAGTACTGTATGATGTTTATGTGTGCAGTTATACTTTAACCAAATTCTTTTGGAGCAATGTTTGTTCTAGTGGTATGTTATGAAACAAAAAAATTAGCACTGATGTGTGTGTGTGTGTGTGTGTGTGGGGGGGGGGTTTGTATGTTGAGAATGGCTTCAATGTTAAAAATACAGTTAAAGTTCAATGACATTATTGGGGGTAGTCCTCAACTTGGGGTAAAAACTATTTTAGAATCAAGTAAACTATGCAGGGATTCTACTGTGAAAATTTTCGTAGTCAAAAGTTGACTTATTTTAAAATAATGCCCATCAGTATGCCTTGTAACAGACAAATTTGTAGTGTAGCCTTCTATGGGATTTATTTAAATTGGGGCTCGAAGGAAACAAAATGCTAGTTATGCTCATGCTTGATTTGGCTAAGTAAACAAATTCAAGATAAATCCTTTCAGCTAGGAGAATTAAATGTATCGTGCCCTGATAAAATTTAACTGCTGGCCTGTTTATGCTTGATTCTCCTTAAGTACATAAACTCAAGACTTCCTTCCAGCCAGGAGATCCACTCCAGCTGGTGTACATTTTAGTTATCTTTCAACCAGTTTGGTTCTGAAGGCATTTTTTTTAAATTTCTCCTAATCATGTCACTGAGCTTTAATTGTGTTCAGTAAACATTTCTCTAACACATTCTTGCAAATTACATTATTCTACACAAATGCCATTGACCAACTCAAAAGGGACCTCAAATGGATTTCTGCCAAAAGGCGCTAAATCCAAAAAAAAATTGATATTAAAAAATATATATAAAATATATGCTGCATGCAGGATTTTTATAACCTATGATAATAGCTCTTTCACTTGTAGTACAGACTTGATGATTAAATGGATAGAAGTATGTGTAATTAAAATGATTGATTTTCTCAAAATTAGTCCAAATAGATTTAGCGCCTTTTGATTGCAAGCTCTTCATTTATTAATATGTATTTCATTTTACTGTATTATCATTGTTGTGCTACTTATGTGCGTTAATGGTACCAGACACGATTAGCATTAAGCGCTATTTTCTGGTCGGATTTATCCTTTTAATATCTTTGTAAAACTGTAAAATTTCATTTGGATAATAAACATCAAACTCAATAACACTGGCGTACCTGATACGTCGATGCTGAGACCACTTATATGAGTCATATCTTCGTTTGTGTAAATTGTAGTAGGATCCCTGCCGTTCAATTTGGATCGTTCGATTCCAAAATTTCTAGTCCAATATAAGAAGCTGGAATGAAAGATGTGAGAATAATACAAATCATTTGCTGTATCTATTACACGTGGATATTGTTCCAGTTTCCAGTTTCAATTTATTTGTTCCTGCAACTTTTTATTTTACAATATACAAAGTACCAAAATCACAATTTTCAACAATCAATCAACCAATCAATCCATCAATCAATGAATCTATCAATCAATCAATCAATCAATCAATCAATCAATCAATCCATCAATCAATCAATCAAACACCATACATTTTAAAGTGCAGGCCATACCATTATTAGGGTAAAAAAATGGTCTCAAGTGAGGCTTAAAATTTACATTTTTACAGGTGAAATGTCAGTTTTCAAGGTTGAAGAGAACCCCTTCCAGATTCCCCCCCCCTCCACATAACCTCACACGTTCAGCTCAATGCAATTAGATATAGTAAGTTTCACTCCCTCCCTCCCTCTGGAAATCCAAGTCGAAGCCGGCCTTCACATACACACCCTACACTACACTTGCTAGTAAGCAAGTATTAACCTAGCCATTCAAAACGTTCTAATGAATGTCCTTTCCTCTTCCATACCTTGCCCCTTCCCCCGCTCCGTTTCTCCGTCCCCTCGCTCGGCTGTCCTTAAAAATTGTGCTCAGCTGACACAATTCATACTTTCAAAAGGTGGTTCGAAAAAGTGTAGGGTATATTTAGCGTATATAAACTTGTAATAAAAAAATGATAGTTATGTTCATATTCGTCATTGTAAATTTCTTGATTCCTTGTTACAGATCCGTTCAGGTGTACCGTTATGACGACAATCCGGGAGTAGTCGGCATTACCCAGATTGACCTCATTTATGTGTGACGTCAATCCGTGCATTGTCGACTCTTCTCGCACTGTTGTCATAATGGTAACAATTCCATGGAACTGCTTTGTGTGTGAACATTTAAACCAGGAATTGCATTTACACCAAAATAGAACAAATTCAAGTCAAAACTTAGGATCATAGTCAAAATGGTTGTAAAAATCACCCTAAGACAAATATTTCAAGTAAACACCCAAGGCAGAAAATTGTGAGCATGGGAGAGGTAAGTTATTGTTTATAGGTTAATTCAAATATTGTCTTGCTTTGCATTTGAAAGGAACTGACAAAGTGTAGTATTTTCTTGTGCGATATAGACAAGTTACTTTTTGTCTAAAAATAATCGGTATAATGTATGAAAGATTAATGACTTAAAGCAATTTGACTCTTACAGTAAAAGGCACATTGAAATAAATTTCACATTTTTATTGATATTTGAGCTTTAATTATAGCAAAACAGCAGAAACGGTTTCTTTGTGCAAATTTGTATTTTTCATTACAAAATACAATGATGGTCAATCATAAGAGTAAAGCATGTGTTGGAAAAATAATAATATTTATTTAATTGGTTATTACATGATAATGTGGCTGACTGGTTTACATGTAATTAAGAAGCATTCGTCTCGGCAGAAATATCTTAAATGTTATATTTGCCAGATAATTAGTGGTACTGTCAAAGAAGTATTAAAGTTTACCGTGAATTTCGCTACACCTCCATCTTCACGTGGATAGAATGATAGTGTGGCAGGGATTAGGAGGCTTTGGAGCCCATTAATAATTAGACAGTTTATTCTTTTAATGTGAGGAGTAAATCCGATTGGATGGCATCTACTGGGAATTTGTTGACGAAATAAGTATTTTCTTACACCCAGTCTGAAGCGGGGTTTTGCAAGCTTCTGGAAATCACGCCGGGTACAAAGATATGACGCTTTCTGGATAATGGAGTCTGGGTTGATATTGTCGATTTGTGAAATGATGCGATCTGTTTGGATGAGATCTCTACCCTTCCTTCTGTCTTCCAGTGTTGTGAGGTTAAGCCTTGTCTGTCCAACTTCATAGGATAGATCTGTCAAATTCGGTTTGAGTTTGGTGGCCCTGGCCTGCATTTTTTTCCAGATCTTATCTTTCCCTAAATATGGGAACCAAGCTTGCTAATAGTAATACAAGTTTGGTCTGATCAGTGATTTATAGAGCTTTAGGAAAACATTTATACTCCTATATACAAAGTGTCTCTTATACATTTCCAGGACTGTATTAGCTTTCCTATCAGCTGCTGCACACTGGGAATGCATACTCCAAGATCCTTTTCTTCTAATGTTTCGTGAATGGTAGCACTTCCCATATGATATATATATATAAACACTACACAAAAAGTAAGTTCCCCCTTATTTAAAATACTGCATCTTTTTAACAAAATGTTTTTGAGCAAAATAATTTTGAAGGAGTGATTCTGGACTCATTGCCTAACTTCTGTGTGAAAATGTGATGGATCCGTCAAGTCATGCTTGAGTGAGCATGTATTAAAGGCAAAAATGTCAATTTTCAAAAGTCACAAGGGTCATTTTGAGGGGTTTCTGATGCTGAATTTGGACAAATTCTGTTTCTGGTGATTGATTAAGTGCTATTTATGTTAATCATCTATTGTTTGACTCCCTTACACCTTCCCTGACACTTTTTGCATATTTTACGCCAAGGTGAGCTCAATTAAAAAATGTCCGTCCTTCCTGAATTTTGAAATTGTAAAATCCATAAAGTTTGTTAAAAATATGAAATCCGATATTTTTCAGCAATATGTATCTTTACATGTTGTACGAACATGAGAGTTTGTAACCATGTCATGGTTGAGTGAACACACTTTATAAATAAAGCAAAAACTGCCATTATTTCATTATTTGGGCATAAGAGACGACCCCTGTGACTTTTGAAAAGTGACATTTTTGCCTTTAATGCATGCTCACTCATGCATGACCAGACGGATCAGTCGCATTTTCGCACAGAATTTAGTCAATGAGTGTAAAAACACCCCTGCTAAAGTTTTCTGCTCAAATTTGCATCGTTAAAAAGTTATGGTACTTTGAATAAGGGAGATCTTACTTTTTGTGTAGTGTTTATATATATGATGTGGATTGTTGTATCCTACATGCATGATACCACACTTATAAATATATCTTCTCTGCCACTTTTCTGCTCAGGCATGTACATTGTTGATATACCTTTTTGTTTCCTTTCAGCAAACCAAGCCTCAATCCATCCTAATACCATTCCATCGATTCCATGAATCGTTATTTTGGCAATCAATCTTTTGTGAGGTATGGTGTCGACCCGGGGGGTGGGGGTACTCAGATTATAGTCGGACGGGGGGTGTGTCGCTAAGAACTCCGAACTCATACCCACATCTAAGGGTCCTTTTACCGCAAATAGGCACCCATGTCTAAGGGTTTCAACAATTTATTTGCGCGCGAAACGCACCGAAAATTCGAAATAGCATATGTTTACGCGCAAAGTGCACCAAAAAATGGAAAATTGTGAGTGTTTGCGCACGAAGCGTGCCGAAAATTGTGATAAATGGGAAAAATGGGACCCTTCTTTAAGGATCGTTTTGATTAAAAGGGGACCCATGTCTAAGGATTTTTGTTGAAAAAGTGACACCCCCGGGGGGGGGGGGGCGTCGAACTCTTTGGCTAAATCTAAATACACCACATCTACTGTGATTTTATCATGTACAAGCCTGTTTAGGACTTCAAGGTGCTCGTGATGGTTTGTTAAATAAGATTTCCGCTCCCTGAAACCATGCTGAGATTCATGCATTATGTGTTGGTCTAGAGGCTATGTTATATGGTCTATAATGAAGCTTTCGAAGACTTTGCCTACGACACAGGTAAAAATTATGGGTCTGTAGTTTCCTGGTTTAGACCTTGATAATTTCTTAAAGATGGGTACAATATGAGTGACATTCCAATTCTCTGGTACTTCCCATTCTTCAAGGGAATTTTTTTTATAAATCCAGGCAATTGGCATACACTGTTCAACTGTCGAGGACTTTAGTACATTATGTTGACTGAATACCGTCCGGCCCCGCTGCTTTGATGAATCAAGTGCCCCGAGTTTTTTCTTCACATCATCCTCCGTGACAACAAAGTCAACTTGCTTATCATTCTCAGATCCTTTGTAGATTTGTTCACGTATAGGTACTTTATCTCTTTCCACTGTAAACAATGATGCTCTAGGCTTGTTGCTCGTCACCCCATCTGCAGTATTCGACTCATCACTGGTCGACGCCCGTCTTTTGTCGTCAGTGACCGATCGACGTTCATTTTCATACTTCGTCACAGCTTGGCACTCGTCTTCAACCGTCGACACCCATTGCTGTCCGGAGAAATTTCTCCACTCGTCGTCGTTACCCGTCGACATGTCTGCTCGTCGATAGCCTCACCGCTCGTCCCCGATACTCCCCGTTGTCGCTGATACGCCTTGTCGTTGACTAGTCGATATGCATCTTCACTGTGCGTACTAGAGAACTGAACTCAATCGCACTGTACCTGTAAGGACTTTGCATTTGTCATTGTTACGATCTGCTATGTTTGTATATCAACCTGCAACCACGATATCCTGATAAAGTCACACATTTTATGAAAAATAAACATAGAAAGAAAGATGTTTGGGTGAAAAAATATAGATACTCCAACTTTTGCTACATTTGAAGATCATAAATCTTTTGATTTTTAAAGACACTTCACCTTCATACTTTATATCATATTATAGATATATGGCATTTTCCTTACCTTTGGATTGTGCGACGGTACCTGGATATCGTGGTGACGGTTCACATCTAAGTTTAATGTAAAATATGTCATCGCTAATGTGATGTAGGTTTAAGTTTCTGTCATATTGAAAATGTATGGAATAGAATACCCTTTTAAAGAACAAATTTGGGTAAAGTTCTATTATTTTGAAGGAAGATTGATAAACTCATGTGATATAAGCTTCAGTTTTTTTTATTGGTGGTGAATTGTCAGACCAAACAAAATGTGTACTTTATTCTCATATTACCAATTTTGTCAATATTATTGTATCACAGTCAAATATGAATTATCAATTTTGTTTAATTAAAAAAAATAAAAGGCAAGAAGCTGTAATAAAGAGTTTTATTTACGTGTAATACGATTGTCTTATTTCCCGGTGTGCAAGACACTACCTTTCAGAACCAAACTTATCGTCAGGCAGGTAACTACACTACCCAGAGTTGACACACACAATCATTAATACATATTAATGTGTTTAGAATGCACGTAGCACATTAACTCAGTAACAAATAAAAACCCGAAAAAGAGCTTATGTCTCGGAATGAGATTTTGCTGGACATTGAATCCAAAAGATGTTTAAACCTATAACTTGAAATGTATGATACGTATTTGATCTTAACTTACTCATGAGATTCATCAACTGCAACAGCTCGAGGTCCTGGAGTAGACGATACAATAACAGTTTCTGCAGAGGACGAATTAAGATTTTTCGACGTTATCTTGTTGCTGAAAAAGTATGCACAGACTAATATCCTCGAGTGTACAGCAATTGTTATAGCACGCAGACCTGAAAAGGGTGACAACAAAGAAATAGGTAATCAACTGGGCTTATTAATGTTTGTATAAACAGGAATTATTTAGTGCTACATGAACGTGACTATTTTCAATAAATTCTTCATCATTTTAGAGTCTAATAAGTAGCTAAGTAGGTAACATATCTGTTCTTCTGCATATGTTGGAGCCAGCTTTGATTATTTAAAGCCCAAGTTTAGTTTTGGGAATTTTTTGTTATTTGAAAGCTTTATGCCCCAAAGTCATAACCCTGCAATAATGGATTCTGAATGTATCTAGTTTTTTTAATTATACATATATATACATGTATATAACTATATTAACTATATATATATAACTATATTAACTATACAACTATATTTTATATTATAGCATCGAAAGGGTTAAAAGGGCTTTAAGGTTACATGTGTTATACCTCATCTGAAAGAGCAGACTCTGCTCTTTCAGATGAGGTATAACTCATATAACCGTTTTAACCCTTTGGATGCTATAATGTAAAATATAGCTGAAAATGTCGGGGGTCCCCCCGACATTTTTCATTAATTAATTAAAAAAAAACCCTAAAGACAAAAAGAAGGTTATATGAGTTATACTTCATCTAAAAGAGCAGAGCCTGCTCTTTCAGATGAGGTATAACACATGCAACCTTAAAGCCTTTTTAACCCTTTAGATGCTATAATATAAAATATAGTCGAAAATCTCGGGGGTCTCCCCGAGATTTTTCATTAACTAATTAAAAAAAACTAAAGACATTCAGAATCTATTATTGCAGGGTTATGACTTTGGGGCATAAAGCTTTCAAATAACAAAAAATCCCCAAAACTAAACTTGGGCTTTAACGTGTTTTGCACAACTGAAGAGGCCAACACCACAGTATGAAACAAAGAAGACAAAATAGATAAATAATCTTAATATTTCGTAATGTTTACAGGAAACAGGAAGTAGCGCATATTTTGCCATAATGTATCAAATCGGAACTTTCTTTCAATCAATTAATTTCATTCATGATATTCACAGCAAAAAAAAAAAAAAACCGGGGGGGGGAGGGGGGTAATCAGCATAACAAAACATATACAGCATCATGTAACTACATGCAATGGCAAAATTTAATTCAAGTTTACCACGATGTAAACCATGGGTAACAACCTCCTTGTTGCTGCCATCCAATCCCGCACGCCAAGCCTTGTCATAATAGTCTGTCCAGTACACCTTCCTCTCTACCGTGTCGTACGTGACATCCCATGGTACGTTCACATTGATGATTCGCTTGGTGAATTCAAGTGTGTCAACATCGGCAATGTATATCTTACTGTCAAAGTAGTCTGTCACAAATATATTGGTCTCTGTTTGTAAAGCACATTATGTAATTCGTTGTTATGAGTAATTCGAATGGAAGAAAAAAATGTTTTATGAATGAATGAATGAATGTGTACATAGTCTTTAAAGAGAATCACCCCTAAATATTTTTTGTCAGATTAAATGTAAATTTTGTTGAAACTACCAACGATTGTATTAAAAAAGAAAAATACTAAAACTCCAGATGTAATTACCAAATCTTCAATTTTGTATCGCACTTATTATTAAATCAGCATCCACGATCTATATTGAAAAAATAATGGACTTCCAATCCACTATATGTTGGACGAAAACTCACCGACATTAAATCAGGATAATTATTAGTCCAATTTACATCATTGTTGTAAATGGGAGTTGAATTATTTTGTATGTTTTTTTTCCCATCGGCAAGTGTGTGTTCTAATACACTCTCTTAATAAAACGATATTAAAAAAAAATGTGTCGTATTGTTCCAAAACAAATCAGTAAAAGCTTCACACATGTTGGAAATATGAAGTTTAGGACGTTTGATTGAATATGGTATAGAGGAATGATTGTGATTGAATAAAAACTGTCTTACCAGCCACTGTCCTCATTTTCCTGTTTTGACATTGTTGGTGTTTGTGTTGAATTTATAAAAAAAATGAAATTTCCTCTTGTTTGTTGTACAGGTATGCCACAGGAAAATGATTCTACATGGTTCTCAGAAAAACTTTGGTTACCTTTTCAACTGACATTTCAGCAAAAAATGTAAATTTGTGAAAATTTATGTACAAATCCAATGAGTGGTTTTCCACACTTTCAGCTCCTGCAGTGGTAGAGTTGTCAATTTACGAAAACTTTGAATATTCATAATCTACTGAATACTTTGTCAATTTGCTCAAACTTTCACCATTTGTTTTTCTGAATGCAAATAGATGTATGGGTCCCATTCTAATTTTGGTCAGACATCTACAATTCTTTCCGAAAACCAAAAATAATTTCAGGGTCATCAATATATAAGTCTTAAGTCTACTTACGTGCAAATAATTCCCAATATTGTTCATAATTTTCTTTCCTTTTTCCTCTTTTTCTTTCTCTCTTTTGCACATTTTGCGCCCTCTTAAAGTGGCGCACGGGGCACGTGCCCCCTCTGCCCCCTTAAGGGGCCTTCACACTATGACGAATTGACGAAACGAACCGGGAACGAATTTAAAAATTCCAAATACGCACAGCATTCCCAGCGAATTAATTCCGCATGGGTGAATTCAACCGAATCGAACGTACTGACAGCGAATCAAAACGAATTAAAAACATCTTCATTTCACAACTCAGCATTAACTTACATACAACGATCTCTAATCGAACGACTAACGAGTTTTGCGTAGGCTACGCGTACAGTCTGCGAATTCAAATCGATCACATGGTGTCTGTGTGCATTTAGAAATATATACCTTCTTAGACTCGACGTCATTCTTGTCCCATCATTCGAATTTGGGTATCTAATTTCCCTCAGTATGCCGAAATCCAAGAAAGCCAAGATTTGTATTTGTATAGTATAATATTTTGTTAAGATAAAACATCAACAGAAAATGGGAGCACCAAAATTACTCATATGGTATAATTCAAGGGCAAATTGATATGAAAGGCAACCTTTACCCAAATTTAATATTCAGCGTGAGAAAAATAGTAATAACCTGAAATATGCCCATCGGTTAAGGCAATGATAAGCTCATATTTTGCAAACGTGTATATTGGTGATTTTACTGTTCCAAAATAATGAACTTACTAAATTTCATGGTAACTAAATAGGGATTTTTATTAGAAAGATCTTCTTTATGATCATTTATGAAAATCTGGAAATTGAGTAATGTAGAATTTTCACCTATATGTATTCTTAAACAGTATTGCAAAACAGTTATGAGGAATGGACAAAATATTTTGATCAGGGGCTGTTGCATGAAACTTTCTTTTTCCGGAGAATAAAATTTTATAAAATCTGGTATTTTGAACAGAAGTTTTTTCCCCTACGGTATACCGAATTACGATAACAGCAGTTTTCATAAATTACCAGAGACATTTTCCTAGTATAAACATTTTAAGCATCAAAACCCACGGGGTAAGTTGTGTAATTTTCTTGCGCAAACACACAGACACACACACACATGGATGCGCAGCACACACACACACACACACACACACACACACACACAAACAAACACACCCAGATACATGAAGCGCAATCTAGCATAATCATGATAAGCCCACATGGATAGACATGAGAAGTAAATTTATTTTTAATTCGCTACCAACACGCAAAACGTTCGCGGAGAAAGGGCCTCACTTATGGCCGATCAATGGAATAGTATTGGCGACTTACCGCTTCCGTTCTGTTGACGAATAAAGCGTTTGCATTGCAACTTCATAGCGTACGCGCTGCGCATGGCTTGTACGTTTGACATACATCGAAAAATTGTATGCATGCTTAAAATTTTTCAACGTACGGAACGAATAATAACGTACTGTTGCATATTAAAACGGATAACAACGACGTCAAAACGATCCCAAACGAAGTTAACACGTATGCCGACGAATGTCAAAATGTTGTATACACAATGGATACGCTATGCCAATTCATCATAGTGTGAAGGCCCCTTTAGATACGCCACTGTGTGTCCAAGGCCTAGTCTACAAACTAACAACAGCTCACCTGGGATTCGGCATGAGACCTGATACACAGGTAGTATATCCGCCTGGCAATGCTTCATCAAGCATCTAGCTTTCGCTCTGATCTTCTCGGGCACCATTTGAACAGAACGTTCATTGGGTAGGCGTGCCGTCTTACAAGGAAATGACAACCGCGAACGAGGATGTTGCGGTCCATGTTGGTTCGAAGTCGCACCGGTACAATCACAGCTATGGCATGTTCCAGTAACACGCTTTTCGGTGGTGAGAGCTACATGATTGTAAAGTCAAGAAAACCGAATATGTCACTACGTGTTTCGGGGATTCAGGTTCAAACATTTAGTTCTATTATCATCCAGACGCAATCCAATTTATAGCAAAAATCGTAACCTAAACCAACTATGACCTTTGAGCCGGAAGCATTTTCTACGACCAAAAAAAAAAAATAGAACAAAAACTTCTTGTAAACCAGTAAGCAATTGCAAGGAAGATGTGAAATGTATCAATACAAGACAGGTGTAAAAACTCCGACAGAACCCAAATCAAAGACATCATTGACAACAAAAAAGAAAAGAAACTCGGAGTAAGGCAGGATATGTCACCAGGATAACTGACTAGCGTTGGACAAAGAGGGAAACAGACTGGTTACCCCGTTCCGGAAAATAAAAGAAAATAGATAGACAAAAGCGGCGATGGAGAGATGAGATCGCAGCATACAAAGGAATGACAAGGGCAAGAGAGTCTAAAGACAGAAATAAATGATGGAAGATGCTGGAAGAGGGCTTCACACTACAGAGGACGAAACAACCCCATCCAACCACGAGTGATATTGAAAAAGGGGTGCAAATTGATGTTAAAATTTGTCAGGTGCAGCGCTAACAATGAAAAACAAAACCAAACAATGTGACCTATCATCACAATACCCTGTCGCACAACCCGAATGTAAGGAAAGTGCCAAATATCGTACTTATGATATAAGTATGAAAGAGAAGTGTCCACAAAAAATCATTAGTTTCATGTCCTTCTCATGTTGCACATATTTCTCATTTTCACCCAATGAATTTTCCTTTCTGTGTTTATGTTTCATAAGATGTACGACTTTATCAGGGTATTGTGGTGACAGGTCACAAGTGGAAGATAGTCTTACCCAATAATCCAACAAATGACTGCAGATAAAATGCAGGCTATGTACATTGCGTTGTCTGCCTGCAATGGGATAAAATATTGTTTTGTGGTTGACAGAAAGCTTTGTTATACATTATATGTTAAC
>JZLH01S0616146.1:565-17075 GCA_001188425.1 Eucidaris tribuloides
CACTAAAAGCGTAAAATCATTAAATCAAGAAAACACCTGTTTATATTGCTTACGTCGAGACAGTGAGTCTCAATTATATATAATAGTATAGACAAATCGTTTAGAGTTTCTTCGCAAAATACCATCCAACATGATTTACTTGTTTGTGCCAAAACGCAATTTTCTCACTTATGTGGCCATTTCATAACTCGCTCAGTAGCTCGTTCATTTTTTTTGTCAGAACAAAAAATATATTGCTGTAATTTAAATACAATGCCACACGTTAATCACGGGTATTCGCTGGTGCATGTAATGGATTTTTTTTTATTCGCATGCCCGCGTGCATATAAATTTAATTCCAGCGAATCACAAAATTGATATTCGCGATGTGTTTGTATCTTGTCTTGAAACAGAGCGCAGTGTGGTGCCAAATCAACAATGAGGGCGCTATACTCGTATGATTCAACTTTCGTCACGTCTTGGTTGGTGCAAAAAAATAATGCCAGCGCTATACTACCATCAATGAAAATACACATTGGTACAAGTATAGGACCGTTGTTGTTGTTATTGTTGTTGTTGTTGCTGTTGTTGTTGTTGTTGTTGTTGTTGTTGTTGTTGTCGTCGTCGTCGTCGTCGTTGCCGTTGTTGTTCTCGTCGTCGTCTGCGTCTTTTTTGAATATGAAAGACACCGTTTGCGTTTGACATAGTATGGAGGATAAAGGTTAGTGACATGATTGGGAACACTTGAAAATGCCTCAAGAACCAAATCAGTTGAAATATATACTAACTGTACACTAGCTGGAATGGATCTCCAAGCTGGAAGGATTTGCCTCTAATTTGTTTACTTAAGGAGAATCAAGCATAAACATACCAGCATTTTAATTTTATCTGGGCCAGATAAAAGTAAGATCCATAGGAAGCCACACAATACCACAAGGGATATTGACATCAGTTATTTTAGAATGAGTCAACGTTTGACTACAAGATTTTCACAAGAGAATCCTTGCATAGTTTACTTGATTCTAGAGTAGTTTCAGCCCAAGTTGAGGACTACCCCCAATCATGTCATTTACCTTTAATCATTTAATACAAATTGTCAAACTTTGATATCTGAACTATTTTGAATGGACAAATAACACAAAACTTCATGCCGTCAGTAGCAAAATAATCATGTACAGATAAATATTGTATTTGAATTAATGTCACGTGGACAAATATTTTTATGACACAACAGTCTATGGGGAAATACTGAAATGGTCGCTCATTGATTTCCATTTTTTTAAAGCACTTGATGATCGTTTTAACTTTTAACTGCATTTTTTAGGACTTCATTAGACCTTCAGAGACACTAGTAGTAGGGAAGATCATGTAGCTTAGATGTTTAATACTGGAAACATTATCAAACCAAGCCTTTAATTAATTTGCTTCGGCATCTACTAACCATTCAACAATCCGTGCGAATTTCTCTTTTTAACCGTCATCAGTTCATAGTGGTGTCAGCCGACTAAGCTAATGAAGTGTCAAATGGTCACGTGATCTCATGACCCCAGGGATGCGGTCACGATTGTTCACGGTGTTTTACTTCAAATCGTTCCAAATTTGGTCTGATTTCAAAACAACTTTGTTATAACACGCGTCGTTAAGACGCAGAACAAACTCACTCGCGTTCCTAATCTCCGTTTTCATCACGCTGTATACATTTGCCCTTCACTTTTTAAGATTCACCTTCTTTTTCTTTCAGTTACTTTTGCTTTTTAATCCATGTTTTCGCTCAATAAACAGCCCCTAAACGCATGCACACCAAAGCCATTAACTACCTTCCATATTGCTTACAGACCCTCGGGCAAACGAGGACCGACTTATGAAAATACGGCGCAAGGCATGACGGGACATGTCATTCAAATTTCTCGGGGGCAGATTTGAATCTTTTTTCATCGATGACAATGCACTTTATTCGATAGAGTACAGTTTGACAAATCTTCTACTGATTTTCTCCTGAAGCATATTTTTGCATACATATAAAACCCTCTCCCTCAATCAGAACTGCCACGGCATAATTTCGATTATTTTGGTGCTTTCGCCGCTCCCAGCTTAACTTTTCATCGTGCTACACAAAACAGGGCTTTAAGGTTCAGCTGATTGAGCAGCAGCGCACACCGCAGAATGGCTTTGGACCAAATCTGTGCCTTTTCTAATCAATCTTTCAAGTGAAGTTTCCTTTCTTCGCTTTTAATCCTCGCCCCTGGTCCCTGACACGCGAACTCGCAGATCCTCGCGGGCGGATCAACCTGGCAAGATAAAAATCTTCCACAAACTTGAGGTTGAGGTTGTCGAGCCTATACCTATTATGGCACTGTACTTCCGTACCAGATTATCCCATTTTAATTAACGCACTCCCCATAAGTGGGTGACCTATCTTTTCTCTTGGCCCTCCCTATATGCATTATGGAGACTTATTCAGCCGAATGGGCTAGGGGGTAAATGTGATTAACTTTCTGACTTTTGTCATAATTTGTGTATGCAGTATCATGCACTCTTGTTGCCACTAGTTGACCCGATATGATTGGAAAGAAAGGATTGTTAGAAGGTTGACTTATATAAGGTGACTCAAATAAAAAAAAGTATGACGATGACCCCACTAGATAAGATTGTGCAAATCCGTCAAACTTTTTTTCATCTTGAAATCACATCACTTTGGGTGCATAACCTCTTAATTGAAAGACAAGAATAGTACAGCGTTGAATAAACATTAAAACAATGAATTATTCAATTTTGGTAGAGAAACACTTAGTCTGGCTTCCAGACGTTGAGATTAACTCATCTTGTATTGATATGGAAAATACCATCTTCAGTCAACTGAATTGACCAAAACTTGTGCCTTGATTTATTTTTTCATCGACTGAGGCAGAATGGGTGTACTCTGGAGGTAGAAAAAGTCGGAGAGTGAGTGTACTCTGGAGGTAGAAAAATCGGAGAGTGAGTCTACTCTGGAGGTAGAAAAAGTCGGAGAGTGAGTCTACTCTGGAGGTAGAAAAAGTCAGAGAGTGAGTGTACTCTGGAGGTAGAAAGAGTTTGAGAGTGAGTGTACTCTGGAGGTAGAAAAAGTCAGAGAGTGTACTCTGGAGGTAGAAAAAGGTCGGAGAGTGAGTGTACTCTGGAGGTAGAAAAAGTCGGAGGGTGAGTGTGCTCTGGAGGTAGAAAAAGTCGGAGATTGATGACTCTGGGGGTAGAAAAAGTCGGAGAGTGAGTGTACTCTGGAGGTAGAAATAGTCGGAGATGGAGGACTCTGGAGGTAGAAGAAGTCGCTGATCTGGAAACAAGACTATTTAACACCATAATGTTGATTTTACTAATGCACATAACTTGTGTGCCTTTCCTTCGAGACTTATTTTCTGAATACATTTCTCGATGAGCAACCATTACTCTTTAAACCGGTATTTACGTTTATTGGTCTGTCTGTCTGTCTGTCTGTCTGTCTGTGCGCGTGTGCATGGCTGCACGCATGCACGCATGCACGTATAATAATGCCAAATTGTTTCTACTCCCTTTGGCACCTTTCCAAAAGGAAACTAAACTTACAGTACAAACATCGTAAAACATGATACGCTCAACTTCAACTTTATTCCACCATAAAAATCAAGTTTGATTTCAAAAATCTTGAAACCATTAACCTTGGGTATATATAGCCTTTCATAGTCGAGCTACACGTTTCCTGCTACAAGAACCCTAAAGGTTATCGTAAAATATTCGGTAATAATCCCTCTTCGATTATTCTGTTCACTATCACTTTCGCCCTGATGATTGGAGAGCAGTTTTGATTTCGGTTGTTTTATTGGTGAATTCAGACTTTTTTTTTCATGTGAAACATTTTGTATAGATTTTGCGTGAATTGTACACCTGGCATTAGAGCCCCCCGAAAAGAGAAGTCTCACTCTCGGTAGCAGACGCCGGAAGTTGTGCAACGCGGCAACACAAGCTCTAAAATACACAGGGAAACCCCCTCTATCCCCCTACACATAGCGCGGCAGTAAACACACCAACGAAAAATAGATAATATTGATAGCCCCCATTTTGTAATACTAATTAAAATGGGGGTTATCACCTTTCGATATCATTCATTATTGATAGGTAAATCATTGACACATCAAACGTGAGAAACGATGAAAACGAGACCGGAAGAATATTCGAAGAAAATGCCACAGCCGCAAGACCCCTGGCCTGGAGAGATAATTATATGAGGTGTTTATTGAGGAAAACATAATAGCAAATATAAAGAAAACAAGTCAACAAGCAATAAATAGCACTACCCCCCCCCCCAAAAAAAAAAAGAACAAGAAAAAGAAATACTGATGGACACCAATAGTATCGGGAATTACTTTATATAGTCTTTTAAAAGTTTCCTTTTCGATCATTGTTGAACTCCTCAATTTCCAGTGCAAGATACCTTGTCAACTCGTTCACAAGAACACTTTATAGACTGTCAATCTTATTCCAGAATTAATTTGGAAGACTAAATAAAAACTATGTCTTTCTTTCATCATTTTCCCTACAACGTCCGTTACTGCCCAAACTAAAGACTGTAACATGTATGAACACTGAGTTCTTCAAACCTCGCTTGTGTATAAAATCGCTGCTCTTAAATATTTCACAGTTAATGAGAACTATATTCTTAAAATTCATGCAAATATTTGCAATTTATAATTTAAGAGCACAATCTACAAAACGAAAATGGCAACATTGAATAGAAGTTGTTTGCATTGCACTTTGGGGAAGATTGTACCTCGTTTTAAAAACCAAAACAAGAACCTTCAAACATTCACCTGAACATTTGATGGGGTATATCACCTGCATATTTGATCTGGGAAAATGTCGGATGCTAACTTAAAAGGCCACTGGAAGATCTTTGGACTTGATATGCTCCAGTTGCATCATGTTTTGCACAAGCTGAAATCTAGGCCCAAGTCTTGGCCCAAGTCCTAAGTCCAGGTACTAAGTCTGCCAAAGACTGTATTCGAGTCCGGAACTGACATCGAGTTCAGACTCGAGTTCAATTAGACTTGATTTTAACTGGGTGAACCATGTGGTTCAGTACAAATTACATCGAGGTCAGTCGATCCTCATATAGAAAGTGATGTGTTTCCTGAAATAAATAGCCATTTTCCTGTCCTACCAAAGAAACGCAATCGTAATGGAAATAATTCAAAGAAAGTCTAAAATCCCCCTCAAATTTAACTTGAGTCCAGGGCCAGTTTTCGTCCCCGTTCAAATTTTGGAGAATTTCAAAGCCCGCTTCTCGAGAGCCAGATTCCGGTCAGCAACTAGTAATGGCTTGACTCTCTTGACTGAATTGGAAATCAGGCTCGAAAATGAAAACATACAACAATAACTTCCATTTCACAGTACAAATGAAAATAATACTCATTTTCAAGGGCCATTGATTAGGTTTGGGACGCCGTTGAAAGCGAAATAGCAAATAATATTTCCGGACAAAATGAATTTGGGATCAATATTGCACATTTAAACAGATAAACAGCACCATTCTCCCGAAATTTTCCCGATTTCATCATCAAGTTCAGTCCATCAACGTCCTCTGTTTCCTTGATAATGATGCTTAAAGGCGCACTGTCACGGGTCAACTGGACAACAGAGAGGATGACAACTAGTCTTGAAATACAGGCACATATTTACGAGCATGGACTGTTGCCGTGCTACTATAAGGCGCGGCTTGTAGTGTGTGATGGAAAATCAATGTATTTTTCCACACTGTCGTGGTGATTTCCGTTGCATTATGGGTGTCATTAGTGTACCCTTTTTATGATTTTAGTCAAAAGAGGGCGTTTTTCATCCTCTCATGACAGTGGGCCTCTAAGTTTCATCACGAGTTAACATTAACATCTTCACTATACCCGTAAAGATTGAACAGGTATACATAACATCTATATTAGATAGTATTATTCTTTTTTTTTTAAAGAACTTTGGCCCTTAAATATTTGAAATTGTCAGCTAATTATATACAAGCTTCGTATCTCTCAGAGAGTCAACAAACGACATCGGATTAAATTCATCAAAGTGTTGTGATAGTTCAGCAATTGGTTGAAAACATCCAGATAAAGGGCGCAAATAACGGTTCCATATATTTACATTGTACAGTATAGACTTGCGTCATTTGAGTACTTAATAATCATCACCTATTCGTTCTGTTTCATATAATATGGTTCTGAAATAGCAATTATGTTAGAATAACTAGTCAATAAAGCGTTCTTGTGAACGAGTTGACTGTGTGTCTTGCACTGGAAATTGGGGAGTTCAACAATGATCGAAGAGGAAGGTTTTAAAAGACTATTATTCCTGGTACTGGTGTCCATCAGTATTTTTTTCGTTTCGGGGGGGGGGGGGTGTAGGGCTATTTATTGCGTGTTGATTGTTGTTGTTGTTGTTGTTGTTGTTGTTGTTGTGTTTTTTTTTTTTTGTCTTATCATGTTTTCCTCAATATACACTCCATATGATTATATCTCCAGGCCAGGGGTATTACGGCTGAGGCATTTTGCTTCGAATATTCTTTCGGTCTCATTTTCATCGTTTCGACCTTTAATATGGCAATGATTTACCTATATATCATTTGAATGATATTGAAAGGTGATAACCACCTGTTCATTGGTATCACAAATTTTCAAGTGTTCCCAATCATGTCACTAACCTTTAATTGGGGTGACCAATTGTCCGGCATTGGATTAATTAAGGACTAGCGATCGCCTCTTTTTGTTTTGCGCCCTTGAACTTCGAGTTACAAGCATCGAGAGAGAAGTAAAAGATCATCCCAAAACTCCACAAAATGCAAGCTAGAAAAGTACAGATTTGTTTATACATGTACAAATGAAAAGATGGTGCTAAAATAAAAGTTACAGCATTTTCCTCAATGACAATGTTATTTAACCCCGTCCCGTGTTCATGACCCCCCCCCCCCCCGGGCTATTTTTTGCTCATTTATTTTTTTATTATTCGTTTTATTTAGTGTAGTGTGAGGAATGCATCCATACACTATGTACACGTAAAACATTTATCTTGCTACTTCTTTACCCATTTAGCATGATGCGATAGGTTGAAAGAAAATAAATTCACCAAAGAATAAGAACGGGCCAGGCACCACACTGGGCATTTGGTATTACACTAGCTTGACAAACTTAGTTGAAGAGACTGAGAAATTAGTTGTCGTTGTTTTTTGGTGTGGTCAAATAAAAGTAATTTGGTGGCGTTTATGTTTTATTGCAGTTGCTAATTTCGATTCCTCGTGTTATTATGATTTAACCTTCTCAGTGTCATTACACTAAACGCATACACTCCACTCTCTATGTGACATTGTAGGTTACTGAAAGAGTTAATGAGTTGAGGAGCAGATTGGACCGGCAAAACAACAACATTTGCCTTACTTGCGCTAGTTTGGCTTCCAGACGTTTAGATTATAATAACCGTCTTATATTGATAAGGAAACTACTATCTTCAGTCAACTGCTGTGATTGAGACTAGTGTTATGATTTACTTTGTCTGCATCGACTAAGGCAGAGTGAGTGTACTCTGAAGGTAGAACAAGTCGGAGAGTGAATGAACTCTGGAGGTAGAAAAAATCGGAGAGTGAGTGTACTCTGGAGGTAGAAAGTCGCATGGTCTGGAACGGAGACTATACTTGTGCTCACGCGTGACATAAGCGTGGAAGTCGTGTGCCGGTGAGGTCAGGGGTCACGCGTGGGAGTGATAAAGTACGGTGTTCGCAAATAAAGACTACGATCAAAGTTCGAGTACTCGCCTCTCCAAGGAAACAATACAATTTCACGAGTAAACATTTGTTCTACCACTCGTTCTACAATAGGTCAGCCCTCACACTGCAAGCCGCAAAGGTGATGTATATACCGCTGGTCTTCTTGGAATATGCACAACAGTGTGTTTGAATGAAATGTATTTCAGCTGCTGATAAATGAATTAAAATTAATTTAGATTCTCCCGGAAATTAATTTCATTTCAGAAAGCATGATTGAATATTAGCCGTCGTCTTCACCATTAAAGTCGTCTTGCATGGTTCCACATAAGTAATTGTCTGTTGTTCTTTTGTATGACTAAACTTTTTTTTGCTTTTCAAATTAAATTAACCAGCTGTATAGGTTTTGCATTGTGTTGCACTTCTCAGCTACCTTCATTTTTTTTTCAGGTTGATGTACATAATTGATTCCTTGCAGATTAACATGAAAGTATTTCGATTTGTAGAGGGGAGTGGATTGCCGGGGGCCAAAATATGTTTTCTAATCAACCACATTAAAAGTGAAATAAGAATTAATTCTAACCGCAAAGTTCATACTTTCTGATCTAGTATCCATTCCCGATGAAAACGGGTAACAAAAGTGTCAACTTTGTCTCTTATATTAATCCGCACTGAATTAAAACTTCTGAGAAATTGCTTAAATTTTAAACACTTTATTGCAGGTGCCATACCTAGTTTAGTTCAACTGAATGTTTTTATAAAGTATAAGAAAAAAATCATGATGTGACTTCTCTGCCCATATAATCGAGAGATTTTTTTCCACGAAATATGAAACGCTGGAATGTATTTTTTTTTCGACCATCAGTCAAGTGAACGGTTTAAAATGCACATCTCCTGTCGCTTATAATGCCATAATAGATGCAGATAGCTCAGGTGATTAAAGTGCAATATATAGTAGAAGTAGTCCTCAATTAAGTACACAGTGCTACCAGATTCAAGAATACTGGTAAAGTTTCTGGTGTGAATATTTCATAGTCATACATTTTCTTCTTTGTTGTACAGTGATTATCAGAAAATGCAGGGAGGGTGGAATTCGTTGTGCAGCTTCCTATGGGATTATTTTTTTTTTAATCAGGGTTGATATTAAAGCTCAGTGACATGATTTGGAGGAATAAAAAAATGCTTTTAGAAGCATACTGGTTGAAAGATAAACCAAATGTACACCAGCTGGAGTGAATCTCCTGGCTGGAAGAATTTGTCTTGAATTTGTTTACTTAAGGAGAATCAGGCATGAACAGGCCAGCAGTTTAATTTTATCGGGGCACGATAGATTTAATCCCCATAGAAGGCTACACTACAGATTTGTCTGGTACAAGGCATACTGATGCACATTATTTTGAAATGAGTCAACTTTTGACTACAACATTTTCACAGTAGAATCCCTGCATAGTTTACCTGATTCTAAAATAGTTCGTAGCACAAGTTGAGGACACCCCCAATCATGTCATTTACCTTTAATCTAGTACTTGTATTGAATGCTCTTTTCTCCTCAAATAAACAAATTCAAGACAAATCAACCCAGTTTGAATATGCACTCTAGCCTACAGTGTATAAATTGAAATACGTTTTAACTGATTTGGTTCTTGAGGCATTTCAGACTTCTCCCAATCATGTCATTGCCCTTTAAAGGGTGCATGAGTTATTCCCACAGCGCAATAAAAATGACCCTGGTTGTGTTACCACGGTCATTTTCCTCTTACAGTCTTGAACACCAAGTCATTGCATCGATATTCATGAATATAATGCCTATAGTTTAAAATTATTGTAGTTATTGTTTAATTTTCTAAAACAACTTTATTTGTGATTGAATCGAAAATCAACAATGCCCCTTTAATTCTAAAGCAGAATTCGTCATGTTAAAGTTGCCTGGTCGTTATTATTAGTTGGCGCTGCCATGCAGCAAAGCTTTTGGAAATTGACGACAACAGTTCACGGAGGAGGAAGAGGAGGAGGAATGTGAGAAATAGCAGGGATAATTGGAGGAGAAGAAGAAGAAGAAGAAGAAGAAGAGATGGATGAATATGAGGAGGAGAGGGAGGAGGAAGAGGGAGAGTTGAAGGAGGATTACAATTAATTGGGGTGGGAGAGGAGGAGGAGGAATAGGAGGAATAATTTGAGGAGGAAAAGAAGGAGGAGAAAGTGGAGGAATAGGAGGAGGGGAAGGAAGAGGAGGAAATGGAGGCGGAGGAGGAGGAGGAGGAAGAGGAGGGGAAATTGAGGAATAATTGGAGGAGGAGGAATAATTGGAAGAGGAGGAGGAGAGTTTGGAGGAGGTGGAAGAGGAAGATGAGGGGAGGAAGAGGGGAAGTGAAGGAGGAGAGTAAGAGAGGAGGTGGAAAAGGAATAGGAGGTAGAAGATGGAAGTGGAGGAGGAGGAGGAGAAGGAGGGGGAAGTTATACCTTTTCCGATGTTTTTATGGTTGGCGAACATTCAGATGCTGAATCCATTTTATGCCGTTATAAGTGGGAACGAAATCTGTCTCTTTGAATAAACCCCCAATACTGTTAACTTGCTTATCACGCCATAGTTTACCAATATTCTTGTTAAGTGTAACTTAAATTTGATGTTTTGTTGCACTGCATCATGCTATTAGCATTTTACCGATTTCTATTTCCAGAACCAAACGAACACTATAGAGCTGTAATATAGGCACATTCCACCACATACTTATCAAACTGATATTGCACAATTGTTTCACTCGAAAAACAGGAACATATGTTACCAGTCTCATTTGATCTCGACCTGATATTATCCGTCTACAAATTTACTTAAGCAGCCAACATCGCGATAACGATTAAGGATATAGTCTGTATAGATATTCACGTACTTAATCAGCCCATCACAGAAATAGACGCTCATACGCCACACAGTTCTGCAGTATTGATGGAAGGCATCGTTAAATAACGTTTCCAAGAACTTAAAAAAAAAAAAAAAAAAAAAAAACTGAACTACGTGATCTTCCATGCTGCTTGTTTCTCTGATAAGGTCTAAAAATGAAGCCCTGAAAAAATACAGTCGAAAACGATCATTTTATTTATTTATTTCCATCTTCTTTTAGCAGCGTGGCCCTTCCAGTTTAATAACTGCTCTGCCAAGAGGCCCTGCTCACAATATATACAGATAAAAACATTTTGATCAATAGCAAAATATACACTAATAAATACAATACAATGCAAATTAAATTAAGAATAAATTAACCTAAAACATTTTGATCGCTAACACAATATACACTAAATAAATACAATACAATAAAAATTAATTAAGATAAGTAAACTTAAAACACATAACTTCCCAAATCACTTTAGTAAAACTAAACATGTGGCAATCAAGAAGGTATCGCCACCCCCTCCCCTCCATTACCATCATGTATAATCATATTATTCTATGAAACAAACAAAAAAATGCAAATATATTATAAAGCATGAGAATCGTGATCGGTCAAAATTTACGTTTGATAACGAAATTTGATTTTCCATTTACTACAGTAAAATAAGCGTCTTTTCATTAAGTGTTTTTAAAACGTAAAAACACATGAGCGACTGTTCTGGTTTCCCCACAGACTGCAGTGTTATAGAATTATTGTTCCCATGACAGTAATTCATTTACCGATATGTATCTGTACATATTTTGCCAGTGACAGCTTAAGGCCACATCCACATTCTACGAAAGCTGGATAAAATGTTAATTGTTATTCAAACTTTTTCGCAATGAGCTTATTATACCTTTAAGTAATGTATCATTGTAAATTTTCCGTATATGTTTCTTCTTACGATACCCTTTTCACGCCTAAACATTTTATTTACAATTTCTCTTGTATTTCTGTAAGAAACCATTACTAGGCTGGGTCGATACTTATAATCCCATGCTTGTCAATCATAATTTGATGAACAATTTCTATCGATTATTTTCGTTTTTAATTCCTCCCTACTTGTGGACTGAAACTCTCCCAGGTCAGCTTGTATAAACACGACTGGTAACATAATTATTTTAAAGGGCAGTGACGTGATTGACAGAAGTAAAAGAATGGCTTCAGAAATGAGTTATAACAAATATTCGAGCAAAATCAACAAATAAAACAGCAAAGCAGCCTCGGGATTGTTGGGAATCAATATCATTCTATAGAAGGAGGGTCCAGGTCAGAATAATTAGCCGAAACATTATACAAACTAGATACTCTCTTTTTTATTGAAAAGGGAGGACCCAATTCCCTCGACCCCCTAGATCTGCATCCCCTGTCCTATCAACATCGATCTGTGACTGTTTGATACGAACGTTTATATTCTACAATTACCTTACATTGACAACAAATATATAGTTACAGTACAAAAGTCCAATCAAAACAATAGATTGACGTGAGTGGGGAAGCAGCCCTCAGAGAGTGGGCCAGACGATACAACGTTGTAAAAACCAAAATGTGTCCATTTTCACGTGGGAACCGCCAAAGCTGTATTTGCACCGGTGTACACAGAAAAAATACGGAACTTGTCAGGGGTCAAATAATAGATAAAAACGATATCATCGAAATCAAGTCGTGCCTGTCAATATTTGATCACATAATCAGTGTAAGTGTGGATTATCAGCGCGTTTGGTGGAGATAGGAAGGATGAATTACCTTTCGGTTTGCGTTGTCATGGAAACGAGATGAAACAATTGGTCTCTACGCTCTACCAAACGTTTGGACTATTGTAACAAGATAATTTAAATCAATATTTGGATATTGTATAGTCGTTCACTGAATTGGGATCATTTATTGTCACAGCCCAGTAGCAAAATGTATGCATTCGTTTGATGTGCTTCAAAAGAAAGTTCATGTTTTCTCTGACGAATGTTCTACATTCATACAGTACGTGGATTTTTCATTGACGTCATAGCATGATATGTACTCAACATTTTGTATAGAAGATTATTACTGTTCATGTATTTGTCAGCATGGGAAAAACGGGTGATTTATAATTCACCGGTCAAACATTGCCGTGTAACGTATGATATGATTTAGTCAGTACTTCGTGACAATGATGTCAACATAACAGCTACATTCACTTCTATCCCACAACCTATAGGCCATTATACAATTATGGTCAAAACTTGGTATGATTCCCTATCAAATTGGTCAAACTAAATGAAACAATCATTCGTTTTCAAATTTACAGAAAAGGAATAATGGAATTTTCATCAAATAATGTAGCCTCGAACAATTCATTTTTTTTTTCACTTTAAAGACATCATTTGCATTGCAAAGTTTCAATTTGAAAAAAAAAATCAAACTTGTTTTCTGAGCAGCATGACAGGTTTAAATGTACAGGTAAACACCTTAAACACAACCTTTTTTTTAGGAAGTTAGGCTGCCACTAATATGAGACATGTTTTAAAGGTACTGGCTAACATTTACCACAGTTAAAAAAAATCTGAGCTACATAATTCCCCATGCTACCATTGTCTTTGATAAGGTCTAAAAATGACGCCCTGAAAAAAATTGTATTTAAAAATGATTATTTAGTGCTTTAAAAAGTGAAAATCGTAAGTTGATCGGATTCACCTGCCCATTTCCCCCATAGACTTACTGTGTGTACACCTAGGCTATTAAAACTCACCCCGAGTTTTAATTCTTTATTCATTTATAACTTGCCATTGGCTGTGTAACTTTCCAAACTTTTGTATTCTAGGGTGTTTATTTGTCCATTTGAACACTACTATGTAGCTCAGATATCAAAGTTTGACAATCTTTTTAAATTGAAGCTCCACAATGTTAGCCTATCACTTAAAAAAAATTAATGTTCGTTTCGAAGTTTCAGAACTTCATTAATAGACCTTATTAGAGTCCCTATAATATCATGAAAATTATGAAGCTCAGTCTCGAAACACTGTTAAACGATTCCTTAATTGATCTTAAACTAAAAACAATAGTTTGTTTTCAGTTGGAGAAATATATACAGTGTATTGTATTGTTTATGTCGTCTATGGTAACCAAGGATACGCCCACATAGGCTTTTAATCATCTACTCACCCTATTTCCACGTAGATATTACGAAGATATTGATACCATAAAATGAGGTCTATGAATGAGCAAATAAACATAAAAGTACAATCAATAGCACTATGCAAAATCAAAAACTCATAATTAAAACAAAAATGAGACAAAGAATCACGTATTAGACGCCAGTGGTGGAAAAAATCTAATTCGTCCACATGTAAGCTCTAACTTTCCTTCACCATCTAGCGGCATAGTGTTTTTATAGAGAATGAATATACCTAAAATTGTAGGTTTATGACGCCTTGATGACCCTCTGTCGTAGATTTTGGCTGGTATGTGTAGACCCCTTTGTTTGCGCGTGCCTGCTCGGGTAAATATTAAATTTATGAACCGTGCCTCCAGTAATGTGTTATGTAAGAACATTACTGTCCTCACGTGGGCTGCAAATGAGGAAAAGACGTCCGTAATGGACTAACCACGATGCTGACTGAGACCACAATGTAGAACTTTATACCGGAGCAAGCAAACAGATTAAAGAGAAGTGAAACCAATTTGCGATGTAGAACTACGTAAGTAATATTAGTGTATAGTTAGTATAGTTCGGCAGTAATATAGTACAGCAGCAATCAACAGAATATAGTAAAGTAAAGGTAAAGTGAGGGTTTATCGTCTTGTACCACTGTAGAAACAATGCTCACACGACGTCACACTAATAGTCACATATAGTATGGAGTAGTATAGCATAAGTAGTAGTAGAGTAGTAGTAGTAGTATCAGGAGTAGTATAGTAGTAGGTAGTATATATAAAGTATAGAGTATGATAGTAGTAGTAGATAGTAGTAGTAGTAGTATAAAGTAAGTATAGTAGTAGTAGTAAGTATATGCAGTAAGTATGCTAGTATAAGATGTTGCTATTACGTGGTGATGTGGTGATGGGGGGTAATATTGGTTGTGGGTGGAATAGATGGACGTGCATTGTGTGGAATGGTGTTGCGTGAGGTGTAGTAGGGTGGTATGGTGGTGAGTTCGGCTGTGTGGGTGGGTGGTGCGCGTGCCGGATGGTGGTGGCTGGGACAATGGTGTGGCGGATAGGTGTGTGGGGTGATGACTGGGAGGTGATGGGATGGTGATGGTGATGATGGGATGATGAGTGAGTGATGATGAGGGGCGTGTGGAAGATGTGGTTAGGTGGAAGGTGTGGGGCATGTGTGGTGGGTGGTGTTGGTGGGGTGGGATGGTAGTGGTGGTGGTGTGATGGTAGTGGGTGTGTATGAGAGTTGGTGTAGGTGTGTGGGAGGGTTGGTTTAGGTGAAGGGAGTGCGCGTGTTGGTGAGTGTCATAGTGTGGTGTGGTGGTAATTGATGCAATGGTGGTGTGGTGGTGGTGTTGTGTGGTGTCGTGAGGTATAGTATCAATAATTTTTTATAAGTGACTTAGTTTGCAAATCCTGCAAGTTATTGCGCCAGAATAGGTTCCCTCATGTTATATTTAAACACACAAATAACACTTGAAGAATGTTCATGAGTCAACCCCCCCGCCCCACCAACCCCCCCCTTCCCCCCCCGTCAGCAAACCCCGATGATTCCTATCAGTTTAGAAGTGATTATACCTATCAGCCGCTTTATGAACTTTATCATCCACACTACAATAATATCATTTAACAACAGGCCCATCGAACACACACACCCAGTGTGAAAGGTCCACTTATGCGAAAGAGAACTTTGGTATAGTCATTATGTGTATGCAGCGCATTCCTATTAGTGTTCTGAACGGAATTTTGATTACAAACAAAAAAACGCATTTAAAAACACATCCGTTACATTGTTAATGCTGTGCTCAGCTGGTATTGAACGCAATGTTACAAAACACCCTCCTTATTGACTTGAAAAGTTCGAATCATTATGGACGCACTATCGCTTTCAATATTCGCGCTGCGTTTTGGGAAAAATCGTACAACTAACATCCGCACCTTTTTATAGCTTTGTCAGAAAGATGACTCCAGAAGTGTTTCACAAATGAGGTATCAACTTACTGATCATCATCGGATTCCCAGGCACTACAGGGGCGAATACAAACATGAGTAAACATTTCTTCCTATGACGAGATAATTAAGAGTGAATACACTCAATTCTCCGTAAATTGTACCTGCATGACTGAATATGTCAAAGTTTCACAACGAAGCGAGTTTCAGTGAATTTCAGTCTATATGAAGCAATGAATACTCGTTTAATGGACCTCGTGGAACTCACTCTTTAATGGGGCGATTTCGTTGAATTGATTCGTGAGTGCATCAGTAGACTTCAACCTCTAATTCGGACGGATTCAATCGTTTCACTCTTAAATTAATTCAGTATATTATACTTGAGATGAATTTCAGGTCTTAAAGGTGGAAATTTCAGTGAATTACTCTAGTATGGAGTAATTCCATGCCGTTTACACTCGTAATGGAGTTAATTTCAGTGCATTCACTTCTTATGAAGTGAATTGCAGGCAATTTCAACTATTAGGAGCAAATCAGTGATTTCACCTTTATGAGTGATTTAAGTGACTTTCACTCCAGTTATGGGTAAATCAGTATCTTACTCCTTTGGAGCGAATTCAATCATTTCACGTCTTCGAGGAAATTCAGTGCATTTGCACTCGTATGGAGTGAAATCAGTGCTTCTCACTTTTCAGGATTAATAGAGGAATATCCTCTTGTTGGATTGAATTTAAGGACTATACATCACAACAGCACCCAAATCACATCT
>JZLH01S0616146.1:17100-30013 GCA_001188425.1 Eucidaris tribuloides
TGAGGCAATGAACATAAAATTGTACATAATAGCACTATGCAAAATCAAAAAGCTTCATAACTTAAAACAAAATGAGACAAAGAATCACGTATTAGGACGCCAGTGGGTGAAAAAAATCTGAATTCGTCCACAATGTAATGCTCTTAACTTTTTGCCTTTCACGTTCTTAGCGCATAGTGTTTTTATAGAGATGATATATACTAAAATTGTAGGTTTATGACCCTTGATTGACCCTCTTGTGGTAGATTTTTTGGCTGGAATGTTGTAACCCTTGTTTGTCGCGTGCCTGGCTCGGTAAATATTAAATTTTATGGTACCGTGTCCTCCAGGAATGTGTTTTATGGTATAGAATCATTATGTCCTACGTGGGCTGCGAATGAGGAAAAGACGTCGTAATTTGACTAACACGATTGCTGATTGTAGACACATGTTAGGACTTTATACCGGAGAAGCAAACAGATAGGAAAGAGGAAGTGGAAAACAATTGCGAGTGTAGAACTAGTAGTAATATTAGTGGTAGTAGTAGTATAGTAGTCGCAGTAATAGTAGTAGCAGCAGCAGCAGCAACAGAAGTAGTAGTAAAAAGGTAAAGGTAAAGGTGAGGGTTTATCGTCTTGTACCACTGTAGAACAATGCTCACACGACGTCACACATAGTAGTACATGTAGTAGTAGTGGTAGTAGTAGTAGCAGTAGTAGTAGTAGTAGTAGTAGTAGTAGTAGTAGTAGTAGTAGTAGTAGTAGTAGTAGTAGTAGTAGTAGAAGTAGTAGTAGTAGTAGTAGTAGTAGTAGTAGTAGTAGTAGTAGTAGTAGTAGTAGTAGTAGTAGTAGTAGTAGTAGTAGTAGTAGTAGTAGTAGTAGTAGTAGATGTTGCTATTAGTGGTGATGTGGTGATGGTGGGGGTATAGTGGTTGTGGGTGGTAGTATGATGGACGTGCCAGTTGTGTTGGAATGGTGGTTGCGTGGAGGTGGTAGTAGTGGTGGTATGGTGGTGATGTTCGGTGGTGGTGGTGGTGGTGGTGGTGGTGTGGCGGTGGTGGTGGTGTGGACATGGTGGTGGCGGTGATGGTGGTGTGGGGTGATGATGGTGATGGTGATGGTGATGGTGATGGTGATGGTGATGGTGATGGTGATGGTGATGGTGATGATGATGGTGGTGGTGTGGAGATGGTGGTGGCGGTTATGGTGGAGGTGTGGGGCGATGGTGGTGGTGGTGGTGGTGGTGGTGGTGGTGGTGATGGTAGTGGTGGTGGTGGTGGTGATGGTAGTGGTGGTGGTGGTAGTGATGGTAGTGGTGGTGGTAGTGTGGGGTGGTGGTAGTGGTTGTGTTGTAGGGTGATGGTGGAGGTGCTGGCGGTGGTGTGGGTGAGTGGTCATAGTGGTGGTGGTGGTGGTAATGATGGCATGGTGGTGGTGGTGGTGGTGGTGGTGGTCTGTGCGTGGAGGTATCAGTATCAGAATAAATTTTCTCTTCTATAATGGTGTACTTGTTTTTGCGAAATCCTGCAAGTTATGCGCCAGTAAATAGGTTCCCTCCAATTGTTATATTTAACCCAATCACTTGAAGAATTGTTCATTGAGTCCAGACCCCCCCCCCCCGACCCACCCGCCCCCTTCCCCGCCCCCTCAGCAAACCCCGATGATTCCTATCAGTTAGAAGATGTATTGTATTCTTTCCAGGCCGCGTTTATTGCACCTTTATCATCACACTAGCAAAATAGTTAAACAACAAGAGACCATCGAAAACCAGATCACAAGTGTGTAGGTGTACCAACTTTATTGGCGAAAGAGAATCTTTGTTATTAGTCATTATTGTGTATTGGCAGCGCATTCTATAGTGTTTCTGAACGTGATATTTTTGGATTTACAACAAAAAATGCATTTAAAAATCACATCCGTACAGTTGTTATTGTGTGCTAGCTGGTATTTGAAGCAATGTTACAAGACACTCTCTTTGACTGAAATTATTTCGAACATTATGGACTGCAGATATCGCTTTCATATATTTCCGCGCTGCGTTTTGGGAAAATTCGTAACATACTATGACATCCGCACCTTTTTTATAGCTTTGTCAGAATGATGACTCCTAGAAGTGTTTTTAACAAATGAGGTATTCAATGCTTACTGATCATTCATCGGATTCCAGGCACTACAGGGCGATATAAACCATGAGTGAAACATTTTCTCTATGAGGAGTTAAGTTAGAGTGAATACACGTCAATTTCTCGTAAATTGTACTCTGCATGGACTGAATATTCAAAGTTTTCACTCTACGTGAAGCGAGTTTCAGTGAATTTCAGTCTATATGAAGCAAATGAATTACTCGTTATGGAGTGGACCTCGGTGAACTTCACTCTTTATGGGGCGAGTTTCGTTGAATTTGATTCTTTGTGGAGTGCATTTCAGTAGACTTCACTCTATTCGGAGTGGATGTCAATCGATTTCACTCTTATGAAGTTAATTTCAGTATATTTCATACTTGTAGAGTGAATTTCAGTCTTTAAAGGGGTGGATTTCAGTGAATTTTACTCTAGTATGGAGTGAATTCCAGTGCGTTTCACTCTGTATGGAGTTAATTTCAGTGCATTTCACTCTTTATGAAGTGAATTGCAGTGCATTTCACTCTTTATGGAGTAAATGTCAGTGCATTTCCCTCTTTACTGAGTGAATTTAAGTGACTTTTCACTCCAGTTTATGGGGTAAATTTCAGTGATCTTTACTCTCTTTGGAGCGAATTTCAATGCATTTCACTCTTTTTCGAGTGAATTTCAGTGCATTTCACTCGTTATGGAGTGAATTTCAGTGCATTTCACTTTTCATGGATTGAATTAGAGTGAATATCACTCTGTGTGGATTGAATTTGAATGGATATAGTCACACAAAGCATCCCAAATCACATCCAAAGCAAGGGCGTACCCACGGAGAGCGGGGACTCAAACCTCCGCCACCTGCTCTCATGAACGCGCATCCATTCTATCATTCTGAACGTCAGCTATTCATACGGTGCTGCAACTTCGACATTTAAGCTACTATTATTCTGAGAAATCAGCGTCTATTTATGGAACATACATGAATTATATAGCACGTCGCAAATTTTTTTTAGCCCGGAAACATTCACATTATGTCGTTTGCTAATGAATAACATCGTGACGTCATCATTTGCATAGTTATCCACTTCGCCGCTTGGAGCCCTATCGCCCCATTCATCTCGTATAGAACACGCAAACCGCATCAGCGTGAAATTTTCGTGCATGATGAACTTATGAAATTATTTGAGGTTTTCAGAGACACTGGAAACACACGCATATACAATTCTAAATATTTAAGTATATTCAGGCACGGGCGTGCACCCCCCCCCGTGAACCCTGTATAAGTTTTGATACAGGGTGAACGATTTTCATTTAATTATAGATAAGTTGCAACTCATAATTTACAGTACTCATAATCTAACGCTTAGATCATTGTTTAGCATTCTGCAATAATAAATTCATCACGCTATACAAATAGGTTTAATTTAGCGGCTATTTAGCAATATTTGATTTCATTTTTCATATCAATTCATTTTACATTTTGTTTAAAGGGTGGTTTACTATCCACTATACATTTCCAGTTTAGTGTAGTGCTCAGAAATCCGATAAATACCCAAGCCCGAAAATAAACAAAATAAGGAATGATGCAAATGCACATTTATATGTAATGTGCTCACTATAACAATAATTCGTACTTTTCCGCAACTATTATTTTACAATGAGCATTGTGTGAGCTTCAACTGAGAATCACTTTAATCAATTTCCAATCTATGCCGCAATAGCAATGACGATACCTACATTTGTCATAAAGTTAAACCTCCCTCGTTTACAGGCAAACCATTTTTTCTGCATAAATGTAAAAAATAACTTTGTTAAAATACACTGAATCAAAAACAAAGATACCATCATTTAAAGGCGGGACATCTCTTTTGCATGCCTAAAAATTAACATTGTGTAAATACAATGGCATTTAGAAGAAAATGCCATCTGGGAACCTTTAGCAAAATATAGGAGCTAGAAACTCAGTATTAGTGGAATTATAGTGACCATTAGACTCTGATTTCAATTTGTTTTCTCGTGAGGAAAAAATTCCTATAGAACGTACACTAAACGGCTATTGTTTTTCTTTTGAATTTTTTAAATTCTAGGTAATTACTGACCCCCAGATTTCACAGACATGCCCTTCATCAATAGCCTAAGGGAATGGGTTATCTTTTCCTGGTCTCCTTGGATGTTTGCAAATGAGATCCACTGCCTTTAAAGAACCTTTTAGTAAAGTATAGAAGCTAGTAATTCGGTTTGATTTTTAATTGAATTCAAGTATTATAGGAACAAAATTCTCTTAGTACTCCTCTTTCAGACCATTCCAATGTATGTGTGTTTATGACATTATGTGAAATTTATTTACAAGTTACAAATGTGTACCGTATTATGCATTCATGAAAAAATGACAAAGTTTATGCATAAGTCTCATGCAGGTTATTAGGCCTGCGAATGACTCGATTCAGTGAACTTCAAATTGGGTCTAAATGACGGTTTCTGCTTGCTGCATTTTTCAAATTCTATCTGGACTATTTTACTGGTCTTAGATTCCACAGACATGTCTTTTATAGATACCCGAAGGGCATGAGTAATGTTATGTTGTGCTGCTGGATTAGTGCAAAAGAACTTCCCTTCTTTAATTTGAGTAAAGTTGTATGATTATTATTACGTCACTTCCGTTTTGGGGTGTCATGACCTTGTGCGAATTCGCTGCTGAAATTATTGTGTGTTTTTTTTTTTTAATTGCATGATGACAGTGAAGACTTGTGCTATTTTGTTTTTATCAGTGACCATCACCATCATGTTAACATCATATCGATTGAAGGCACGATGCGTAGCCATGGCAACCACAAACCTTGTTCTCTAAGAGGAAATGCAAACATCATTGTAATAGCTTAAGGAAAATCTTGACCGTGTATCAAGATGATCAAAACATTTTTGGCCTATGCATAATCGGTAAAAAAAAATCTGGAAAACCGAGGATTTATGGTGCATATCTTTATCAGTAAATACGTCAACGCAGGGCGAACTTTTAATCCCTTTGTTGTAATCTCTGACATCACGTTGTATATATATATATATTTTTTTCAAATTGAGGCAACTGCAACTTTGAAGTGCACATGAAACATAATACAGGGTCAAACCATTGGCGTAATGTCTTTTTATTACCCGCGGCAACGTAATGTTTCTTTCAAGCGAGCCTAACCCGCAACCTGTTGAGATTTTTACGCACGTGGCCTCTGTTTCTGTGTATTGTACATTTCTCGCACATTCATTCAAATCGTTTTGTTCGGTAAAAGCTCAATAGACATCAAAGTTTTTCTTTGAAAAATACATCATAAGTTACAAGAACGAAAACGGAACTTCGATTCTTCTTTGCTTCCTCACCATCTATCATTCAAACTTATATCTTGAAACATCCAAAACCGATATGCTGTTATTGCGAACAATTTCATTGGCAAAATTCCAAATCGTTGAATATATCTCTTTGCTTTCAAGATGGAAATGGAACTAAGCTTTACTTGCAAATAAATCCCTTAACAATACATGTGTGTTAAAAAATGAAGCTCAGATATATGTCAGTTTTTTTATGCTTAAAAACAAATATGACCTGAAAGCTAAACATACCGTATCAAGAAAAGTATAGGAGGATGTGGTGGTGATGGTGGTGGTATAGGAGGAGTAGGAAGAGGAGAAGAAAAATGAGGAGGAGGAGAAGGGGAGTGCGAAAAGTATAGGTGGATGTGTTGGTGTTGGTGTTGGTGGTATTGGTGGTGTTGTTGTTGTTGGTGGTGGTGGTATGGGAGAAGTAGGAAGAGGAGAAGAAGGAGGAGGAGGAGAAGGGGAGTACCAAGAGTATAGGAAGACGTGGTGGTGGTGGTGTGGTGGTGGTGTGGTGGTGGTGGTATAGGAGGAGGAGCAAGAGGGGGGAGGAGGAGGAGGAGGGAAAGGGAAGGACGGAAAGTATAGGAGGATGTGGTGGTGGCATAGGAGTAGGAAGAGGAGAAGAAAAATAAGGAAGAGGAGGGAGTACGAAAAGTATAGGTGGATGTGTTGGTGTTGGTGTTGATGTCGGTGGTGTAGGTGGTGGTGGTGGTGGTGGCGATGGTGGTGATGGTGGTGGTGGTGGTGGTGATATAGGAGAAGGAGCAAGAGCGGGAGGAGGAGGGGGAGGAGGAGGAAAAAGGGAAGCAAGAGAAGTAGCTGTGACTAAGGAAAAGAAAGAGGAGGAGGTGACGGTGGTGATGGTATAGGAGGAGGTGACGGTGGTGATGGTATAGGAGGAGGAAGAGAATGAGAAGAAAGGGCAAGAGGAGAAGCTGGGAGGAAGACAAGGGAAGAAGGGGGACGAAAAGAACGATGAGGAGTGGAATGAGGGAGAAAGACTGAGGAGGATGAAGAGGAAGAAGGGAGAAGGAAGAGGGGAAGCAGCGAAGACAGAGAAGGAGAAGGAGAAGGAGGAGGAGGAAGATAGGGGATCCAAACAAAGGAGAGGCGGAGGAAGAACCTGGCGACAATTATACCACAACTGGAATAAGATGATCGGATGTGGCTCTGAGAGATGGAGACTGAATACCTGGCGTCAACTGACTTGACAGTAAATACAACCATTTTAATTTGACTTCACATAAGTACCAGAATATCAAAATGAAAATCAAACTAAGAATGTGACGTCGCATAATATATTATTTGATTGTTTGTAGTTAGTATTCCGTCAAGATATTTGTTTTAATACGTGTCAAAGTCTGAAAAAATGGAGATGATTATTAAATGTTATATACTCTATATCAATATGTACAAAAAGGCGTGGCAAACCGTTAAATACATGAACTGAAGAGGTGTTTCATGCACACACGGGGGTCGTATACTTGTCTCGAAATTGTTTCGCATCTTCGTGAAAAGGGGGCAAAGAAACAGTTCACCCCTCCCATTTTGGTAATTTGTGAAATAACCCTGGAGAACGTTGTAGTTTCAACGTATTCAATTCGAAGTAATTAATGTTACCTAATAATTGTGACCCGTCGCCTTGAAGCCCTGTTAAAGTCGCACGCCCCATAGCTAAAGAATGTACAAAATATTGTAATTAGAATGGAAAATACTAAATTAACACATGGTCAAAAATATACAGTTTAATGACCTTCACATTTTAGAAAATTTATTATTCACATCTTTCGCCTAAAGTAGTTTTCATTACTAGTATATTTTCATATTTTATAAGATGTGCGTCTTTGTCAGGCTATCGTGGTGACAGGTCACAATCTTTTATTATATATGTCGTCTCATTGATTTATCTTTAGTTGTGTTATATTTGATTATGTTCTAGTTTTTCAATCATAATGTGTGTAATTGTTTAATTTTTGTTTGTATCTATTGTTTCATGTAACTTTTGATTATAGCAGGGCGTCATTGTAAAGCAGTTTTCTAACTGAATTGGCCTACCCTGCTTTTTAAAGAAAACTTGAATAAATAAATAAATAAATAAATAAATAACATATGATTACTGTAATTTGTTAACACTATTTTCACTTATTGTATTGTTTTAAATCATATGAAGCTTATCCTTGTATTTTGTTATATTTTTGTTATTTGGAGATGGAAATAAAATGAAATGAAATGAAATTTGAAGTCCATCTTTATTTCGAAGGGTTCCCCATGACCAGCCGTGCGGGCATGGCTCCCCGTTACATCGCTCCATCGGTCACGTCAAGGTCATTTCACAGGTTTCGATAATTTCCTTAGATCTGCGACCACTATGATTAATTTCGGCCATCAGAATAAAAAACAAAACATACCAAGCATGAAAAGTTACACAAAAATTACAGCTGTGGCGAAGGTATTATATAAAAGGCAAAGAAAATCAATCTGTTATAACAAAAAGTACAATCTACACATGTAACCTTGTAACATATATATAGAAATTGTCCCATTTTGTCTCGCCGATTATATCAATAAGTTCTGAATGAAAATACGGAATAAGGCCGATAATTATTTGTTCCGATTACTGAACATGGTAGCCATTCCCGCCATAGCGGCGATACACTGTTTTCCCCCCTTCGGAACACAAAGTAATGGGCTTTGCACTATCCAAGCCTAAATCCAAGTATCGTGTCCAGTGGTGATCTAAATTAAATCTGTACTTTCTCCTACATGAGGGACAACTGAAAAGTTTAGAGCGTAACATAGCAACGATCAAGATCTGAAAACCAAATTTGATCCACGAAGTTTTGCATATATCTTAATCCTACCCAGCATATTTCTTGGTCATAACCATTTCTATTTTTATTTTACAGGTTCTTGAACTTTCTTTGTTTGGTCTTTCATAAAAGTGCAGAATTTCGAGAGCAAACTTGATACTCTTTGCAGATAACCCATCAAGTTTCTTGAAACGATGTGTGACATGGGATGCCTCCATTGTTTTGTCTTCTCCTTGGTCTCAGACTGATAGTGATGAACCTAAGTCTCATAGTCAAAATCAGCAATTGCAGATAATAATAATAATAATAACGACACATACATGTATATTGCGCAAATTCTATATAAATATATTCAAATGGGCACACATTATGTCGTCCGATGCTCAAGTTTGTCTAGTGTTTATTGTTGTTGCTATGAAAACACGCCCGATTGCACGAAAGTTCAAAATCCTGTAAAATAAGAATGGAAATTGCTTTATATGACCAAGAAATTTGGTGGGTTGGATCGAAATAATGTTAAACAATGTATGTATTAAATTTGGCCTTCATCTGTTCATATCTTAATCTTAATCCTTTCTTTGTTAGACTCAAAAATTTTCAGTCGCCCCTCCGTGTGCAAGTGTATTTACACAATGTTAATTTTTAGGTATATAAAACATCCACTACCTTTAGAACTCGTCTAAAAAGTGTTCTAATCTCCTAAAACATTGTCGTGTTTTTTTTAATAGCAATGTAATTTATTCAATTGGTTAAAATCGGATTTACTATTTACTGTTTCGATTTCATGAACATCAATCATAGATTTCTCGTCGTTGTCCGTCATTATTTGCACACCACGCATCGTTAAGTTGTACTCTACCGTCGAATGTCTATATTATTTTGACGAAGAGCAGTCAATATTACGTGCTATTGACCGATCTTCAACGGCAAGGACACTCCTGCATTATACACGATTTCAAGGTCAGTAATTTCTTCAAAATATTGTAACCATTGTGTGCATTTGTGTACTGTATGTCTCGCGGACTTAGTTTTGTACTCGCCACAATTCAACTCATCATCTCCTTCCAAAATAAGTATCCATCCCATTTGTTTACTTGTTACTACTCGATTTAATATAATAAGGTCTCGATGAATGAAATCCTTTCTTTTTTCTTTTCGTTGTTGAAACGCAAACAGCAGACGACAAACAGGCCACATTGAATCTGATCGCCAAACCGGAAATCCCGGTGTTACGCCCCGCCGAACGTTTTGTGCCAAGTTTGAAAGAAATCGCAAGAATGGGTTATAATTGGACGAGCGTCTACAGGTGAGTAATTACGCGATCCCGGCACGCGACACCACCACCGTGACCGCAAGGGTGCCATGGCATCGTCAATTAGCAAGTGGCGTTTGATATCAATGTGGGGATCTGATGTCACGTGATTTTTGAAATCATTACCGTGAACCACCTGTTACTATGAATGAGACCTGTCGACCATCTGTCAATCAAGGTCATCACTATCTCGGTTCTTTTATGGCAAAGGGGTGTATCTCGAGTATATACGGGCATAAATTAAACCCGAGCAAAATGACTTTGAAGTTTCAGCATTTTGTTTTGCTGTAAAAGCCTTAATAATAGTTATAATGTTAGTGGAGTTTGTTTTAAAATTTCATTTATCGTTCAAATTTTATTTCCATATAGTTTTCATGTTTTAAACGTTTGATATATTTAGATCAAGATTCATTTTTATCCAGATACAACCTTCTGCCAAAAAATTGACATACACCGTATTGGTCTCTATTTGGCAAAAGGGTGTATCTGCAGATGCACCATGAACATTCCTTCACAGTGGCAGAAGGGTGTATCTGTAGGATACGCCATACAAATTCCGTCACGTTTCGGCAGAAGGGTGTATCTATATTTGCCAAAAATACCAAAAAGAGAGAGAAAAATTATCCAGATAGGACCTGTTATCTTGAAACCTAAAGCTCGAGCACTTCTGAAACTTTGCTACATGAAAATTTTGACCTCAAAACTCTTCAAATAGAAAAATCTAGAAAGCCAAATTTTCTGAGATGCACCTCTTGCCAGAACAAAGCCGATCTGTACGCGTAATCCCATTTCCACGTCTAATGCACCCATCTTTTCGCTGGAGTCACGTACCAATATCGGATGCTTTCTGAACGTACTTTTACCTGTATATACAGAGGTATCGGAAGCATCGAATATTACAAGATTGTAATTAAGCATTATGAACAACTTTTTGCTGGAGTTAGGTGCATAATCAGTTGCTAACTCTCTATATACTGATTCCCATATGATCAAAACACAAGAGAGAGAGTATACGAACTCGTGAGTTCGGATGTTGCAAAACGGTGATTAAAGATATGAGCAGTTAAGATTTGATGAAAATAACGTTTTCTCACTGCTTCATCGTGCAGGCTGGAGACACTCACTGACACTATAGCATGGATATTTTGTAAATGAAAAAAAAAGTAAGACAGTGCGTTTAGAGTTGAAGTCGGTCTGAGAGATGAAATGTTATCAACTTAATAAGTATTTCGATATTATTTCTGGGTTCCGTCTGTAGTTGTAGCTGTGTGATAAACGTATTCAGCGGAAAACGTATGAAATTCCAACACCATACGTTACACCAAAACACATGTATATGAACGAACGTTTTTGTCTTGTAAATATGTAAGTACTATGAAGCAAGATAAAAGAACGGAGAAAGGCAAATACAGGTAAAAACAAAACAAAAAAAAACAAGAAAAGAAGTGCTTCAGCGTGAATGGCGATATCAATCTCGAACTGATTGCTCGATCACAGCTTCTATCAAAATGTACCAAGCGTAAATATATCATTTTTTCTTCCTCCTCCTCCTTCTTTTTCCTCTTAATTCTTTTTCCTCTTCTTCTAGTTCTTACTCTTTTCTTGTTCTTGTTATTCTTTACTTCTTCTCCTCCTTCTCCTCCTCCTTCTCCTTCTTTTCTCCTTCGTCTTCTTCCTTTTATTCTTCCCCCTTTTCCTCCATCTTCCTTTTCATCGTCTACCCTTTCTTCTTCTTCTTCTTCTTCCTGTTCTTTTCGTTCTTTTCTTCTTGTTGTTCTTGTTGCTCTTGTTCCTCTTCTCTTCCTCCTAATCCTCCATTCTTCTTCTTGATTTTCTTCCAATTCTCCTTTCAATCCTCCATCATTTTCTTCTTTTTTTTCTCCTGCCCGTCCTCTCCTTTTCTTCTTCTTCTCCTCCATCTTCTTTGTCCCCTTCTCCTCTTAATCATTATCTGTTTTTATCTATATAACTCTATATTTAAGAGGCTGCAAGCAAGTCTACCCCCACGTCGCTCAATGCTATCCAGCTGACGGTACTCAAATTGACTCGATCGGAGGCACTTTGGTTTCAAGTTCATCGCCTAATTGTTAGCGCGTGCTTACAATTGCTGACAATAAGACCCCATTGATCCCCCTCTCAACGACTGATCGAAGGACCGTCTTTCTCCCCACATCATTCAGAGCCTTAAAAATCTTGACCTTTGACCCCAGTCTTTTCAAATCGAATCGCTGCAATGATTGTTATGATCTTTCTGATGGGCATCTGTAAATCAGCCCATCTGCCATGGCGAAATAGTTGGGTCATTACAGGGTGTTCAAGAAAAACGCGCACTTTCTTTATTTTCCCAGATGGATACGCACGCCGTCATGTCGTCTGCAATTCTTTAAAAAAAAAAGAAACCCCTATCTCATTCCAGAAAATGCAGAACAAATAGAGAAAAAGAAAGAAGTAAAAGTTTGATGGAAGTTGACCCAACCATGGATCGGCTGAGTTTACTTGTTTTGGGGAATCCGCGAGTTGGCAACTCTGCCACTTCCTGTGACGAAAGCATGGAAAATATCATTGTCCATTGAATCTGTGCAAATTTTCAACAAATTTTCATTGTTATTAAAAAAGAATCATTTCCTCTTGTTCAAGTGTGTGATAAATGATTCTGGTTGCTCTGTTATCAGAATCTGGTCAACTGCTCAACAGGTATTCAGAAAATGAAGAAATGAATAAAATCTGTGGATAAATCTGACGAGGCTGGCTGAGTTGCTAACTAGAGAATCCCTACAAAAATTACAATGCATGTAATAAGCTTTGACAATTCAGAACTCTTACTGTTCATCCAAATTTGCACAAACTTTCGCTGATTTCTTTTTCTTATCGTTTTCTCTGAGTGTAGCTGGATGTATCGGTTTCATTCGTTTTACTATTGCAAGAATTGCAATTTAAATGTTTAATAACATTAGATTATTTTACGGGAAGGTGGTGAGTATAAGGCAGACAAACGGTGAAATTTTATACGGTGACACTGAGGGCGCACTCTCAAAGTGTACTTCTCAAAACAAACAAAAAATACACAGACAAGCTGAGAGGGAACACAAACTGACAAACATTTCAAATGATGTGCGAAATCAGTATAATTATGAGTAGAAATACATGTAGTAACGTGTATTAGTATGGGTGAGTGCTGTGTAGCGCATTTTATATTTTAACCACATCAGTAATACCAACACCAGCAATTGTAGTGGAGGAGAAACTAAACAACGTTGATATACCGTAAATTCATTGCTTTAAAAAATCTGAAATTTTAGGTCACCTTGTAAACTGTTCCTGTCTGCACTATCCCAA
>JZLH01S0616146.1:33231-40731 GCA_001188425.1 Eucidaris tribuloides
TTCGGTCTACCGTCATCGTTGCTTCACTCTAGCACACTTGTCAAGATGGACACCCCCATCTTGAACGGTCAAGAAACGTTAGGCATTAAGTAGGTCAACATAATGACCACATCACCCCCAGACGGTCAACAAGCAAGTTTGGCGCAATTTTGGCATCAAATATTGGACCAGTACAATCAAGTATACATAATTATGATGGACAAAAATGACACTTCAGCGAGTAACGCTAATCGGTGTTTGTTCTCACTCTCCATGGTAACGTATTAGGAATCATTTTGTTGATGGTTATCATTTCAAAAAGGGTGAGAAGGCTTGAAAAGTGCGCTATACGGTCGATATGAAAATCGACTGCCCCACGTCGTTAATGCTTTTAAAGTCTTCTTTAAACTCTCCTTACGTTTTCTTGAAAGCTTCTTTTTCAGTTTTAAAGATTTAAAAAAGAATATCGACAAAACGAGACCCGTAATAGCAACAACCAGACAGGCCTGTCATGTAAACGTTTGAATTAACTGGTTTCGTATGCCTGCATCCTACTGAAAAAAAGGTTTAATTGAAAATTATGGGAAATAAATTAGCGGTTTAATGGATTAAATGAGTATTATCAACCATACGTATAACGAATAAATGTAGAGGATTAGTTTACAACTAATAGGCCTACGAGATTCAAAGAAGGCTATTGAAGAATTGATGATTTTGACAACCATTAGGCCTAAACCATTATCATGTAAAACGAAAGTACTTCGAAAGTACTTTACAGCAACCGCACACGCTTTTTAACCTTGTATTCACAGATTCAGATCGGGGTTTATTATTCACTTCAAGACGAGCAAGATAGACCGTCCTCATAAAATTTGAATACCAGACATAAGCCTCTCATTATACCCCACATGTTAACTCATAAAAAAAGTTCGCTTCAAACCTCAAAAACATGTCATCTTCAATACGAAATAAACGGATCTTCAGCAGGAATGCGCCGGGGACGGTCCGGCGAAACCGCGGCCGAGAAACGGGCACCTGCGACTAGCCGTACCCTATTCCGTGACCGTAAATTCACCCCAAACTTACAAAAAAAAAAAAAATAATAAAGAATATTATTAGGCAAGGTGAGAATAAACCTTGATATAGATTCAGCCTCGTCTGGGTCGCCTATATTATTCCCTTTCGTCGGTTATACGTTCAAACTTCTGTTAACGAGACTTCAGGCATATGCAAACACTTTTCAGAAGAGTTTTTTTTTTCCCCTCCCATTCTCCTATTCTCTCTCTTTCTTGTCTGAAGTTTTTTTTTTCTGTCCACTAAAAGAGTTGCCTGGATAAGTGTGCCCTGTTTTGTGAACCGATTAACACCCGGTAACTGGCAGACATTTTCACGAAAGAGGTCATTCGAAAAACTTCCAAATGAAGAGTGCTTCTATCACAGTGGTGGCATTTTAGTCGGACTTTCAAATTATAAAACAATGAATTTGGAATTTTGGAATATATAATATTAGTAAGGTACGGGGGATTTGATTTTGTTAATATATATTGTTTACGTGATATACGAAATGGTTTGCATAATGTTGTCAATATGTTAACCCCAGCACAATCCGGGGTCTTCACGCGGATGTTATGGTGTCACGATTGCGCAGATTTAAAAAAAAAAAAACATGGATGGATTAATCATTATTTTACCACTAATTCTATTCGTGTTAAAGTTCTGTATACTCAACTACATGGTAGGGAAACTGCCAGTGTTGATTATATTTTTAGATTAGTTTAAATGACAAAATTTAGTAAACGGCATTTCAAACCAATTTAAGAAAGGCTATCATAACTTGTCTTGAAGTTTACGGTGTGATGTAGTAGCTCTTCAGCAGTGGTATTCAATATTTAGTTAGACCTAGAACTTGAAAAAAAGTGGTATTTCACACAAACTCCGCAAAAACTTGAGAGCCCATACGCTCAGCCCCACCCCTCTGCTAATGAGGGAGCGTGTCTCCCCTGATCTAAAGAAGTGTGGGTCGCCCAGAGCAGCTGTGCCAAAGACCATCTCTCGACCAATCAGAGAGCCGGACGGCATGCTGTTGGTATGAATACACACGCGCCGCACCTGCCGTCGAGCGCGTGGGGCCGGGCCAACAATAGCCCCCAAATTCCTTTCTGTATTGTACACATAACTATAGCGCAGAGATTAACGATGAAATACCCCGAAGGGGCCTCTTTCCGTATTTATCAAACCCTTGAACCAACCAACCTTTAGAATGAAAACAGGAGGAAAAAAAACGGAGTGGACATGAAAAAAATAACACCTTGCATATACTCATTACTTTGGTGATCCGGTGCAAATGGGCCGTATACAGTCATCACAAACTGTGTAGCAGGGGCGAAACTTGGCATGAACATTCTGCAAGATTTTAAATCAAAAACTTGCATGTAAACCTATTCTAACTGTTAAACATGAATGTTGTAGCGTTGAACCCCAAAAGGTAGTGTTATGTGTGTCATGTTTCACGGGTTTAGCATACACACAATACAATGTTGAATTTGAAGACTTTGAAGTGTTTTATGGGCGAGTTTGATCCCTGGAAGAAAATGGGCGTGGCATATTGGCTGAACAAGTGGGAAGCTTTTGCACGTTAATGTAAATTGGTTAGTTGTTCTCTGAAATGTCAAAGTGTAAGCGACGGGCGTTGATGTTCTAGTTCGATGATTGTGCTGTTTTTATGATATCGTGCACACCCAATACTATTTGTGTAAACTTACTTTGTTCTACATTCTATCAAATTAAACGGCCAAAGGTATATTGCTCATTTAAATGGTGACATGTATATCTACGCCCTGGCCTGCTCAAGAAAGTTTTGAAATAAAGATATCTGCGATTTTTCAAACCGTTTAATACGGTGTTATCGTTCGCTCAGTGTGTAGAGTATAGTATTAGCTGTAATATTAGCAGCAGAAGTATAAGTAGTAGTAGTAGTAGTAGTAGTAGTAGTAGTAGTAGTAGTAGTAGTAGTATAGTAGTAGTAGCAGTAGTAGTAGTAGTAAAGTAATGGTGATAGAAGTACGGAGTTAGCTGGTTGAATGGTTGGTTAAGTGGTTGGTTGTAAGTTTGTTTGTTTAGGTGACTGGGGGATTCAGGTTTGTTTCTTGGTTGGTAGGTTGGTTGGTTGGTAGGCTGATTGGTTGGTCGGATCGGTTGGTTTGTTGATTGCTTGTTGGTAGATTGGTTGTTTTGTTAGCTGGTTGGTTGCTTGGTTGCTTGGTTGTTTAGTTGGTTAGTTTGGTTGGTCGGTAAGTTGGTGGTTGCTTGCTTGCTTGCTTGCTTGTCGGTATGTTCGGTTGTAAGTTTAGTTAGTTGGTTGGTTGCTTGCTTGCTTGGTCGGTTCGTTGGCTGGCTGGATGGGTGGTTGGTTGGTTGGTTGGTTGGTTAAATGTTTGTATCTTGGTTGTTTAGCTAAGTGGTTGTTTGGTTGGCTGGTTAGTTGTTAGTATGTGTTGGTTGCATGGTTGTCGGTGGTTAGTGAGTTGGTTGGTTGGGTGCTTAGTAACTGTTGTGTTATGTCTACGTGAGTGTTACAGCGAGGGTTTTCCTTTCTACGTCATTTAGTCTTTTAGTGTGTATTTTTATTATTTTGTGCGTCCCGGGCTGGGTTAATCCGATCTCCTCGTAAGGTTTCTAATCCACTACAACCCCTTCATGGTATAAAGAGTATGCAAACGTAGTCGGCTCATTAACCAATAAGTGTTTTGTTTTTCCTTTCTTTCTTTTTACGGGACGAGTTCACTCAACTAAATAATTCTCCCTCGAAACTTGAAATGACCCAGCCTGCTGTTCCAATCCTTACAGTAAAATTAATTATCCCCCTCCTCTTGAAAACAGCATGCAAGGTGCATGATAGAACCCGGTTCTTATATTCTTTTCATATCAAATCCTTGATTCCATTCAAAACAAGTAAAACGAAACAAACAGCACAATGAAAACACTTCATATAAGCAGGGGAACAAGTGTTTAATTTTTCGTGGCATATGTTCCCTTGAATAACAAGGTTGGATTTTTCAATGGTTGTGTTGAATACTGGGCGTAACAGTGCGTATAACACAAAACCTCGTTAAACTTCTAAGAGCTTTGTGCAATTGAAAAAAAAAAAAAACCCTGTTGTGAAAAATAATTTCATATAACATCTGTTAACACGCGCGTCTCAATATCACATGGGAGACGATAATAGACAGTGCATGTGCACATATGTTTTTTCACGGGCACAGATTTTTTTTTCTTACCTAGTTTCATTGAAGTTGTGAGAATTGTAACACCTGTATCGAAGTACCATTTGTTCTGCATTCTGTTATCTTCCAGACTTACCCAAACAAACTTTGTCAGCCTACCTGTATAGATTCAGTTCCCGAGTCCCAGTTATATTTTGGAGATGCCACTTACGGAAGAACGTTAGCCTTGGTCTAGTGTTTGATCTGATAGATAGTTACACCTATGACATCTTTGTTCTGACGTCATCACAAACAAATAGGCCTATCTGTTTTTCTTTTCTTTTTTCAACGTGTATATAGTCCGTTTCAGGCACGCGCACCTGTTGTCGCGCGAAGAAGGAATAACGGGTGAAAAAAAAAAATAAAGGAAAGAAAACAAAACCCAAAAAAGTTTTGAAAGAAAATGTAAACTGGTGGATAAAAAGAGGGTCTGCAGCCCAAGGTGGGGAGGCACGCTTATGACCCCCAAGTTTCGACCACAGATCAGTAAAAATCCACCCACGTACGACAACTGAACAAACGATGGGACGAGAGGAACTGTTTATTCAGAAAACCTCCTCCCAGTTCTACATTATACTCCCCGTTCTTCATTATACTCCCCGTCTAGATTGACTAAATACGCATTTTAGGAGTGTGTGCTTGTGTAATTATACAGCTTCAAACATGTCAGTATACGCTTTGTATTTTATGGAGGTTTGAATCATATACCCTTAAAGGTATTGGCTAACATTTACCACAGTTAAAAAAATCTGAGCCACATGATTCCCCATGCTACCAGTGTCTTGATTGAGTCGGAAAAGAAGCCCTGATAAAAATTGGTGCTTTCAAAATGATTATTTAGTGGCTTACAAAAGTGAAAATCGTAAGAGTTGATACCAGATTCACGCTTGCCCATTTCCTCCCATAGACTTACTGTGTGTAGCACTTAGGCTATTAAAACTCGCCCGAGTTTTAATTGCGAATATTCATGCATAACTTGTCATTTGGCAGTGTAACTTGCCCAAACTTTTGTATTCTAGGGTGTTTATTTGTCCATTTGAACACTTTTGTTAACTATGTAGGCTCAGAATATCAAAGTTTGATCAATTTTTAAATTGAAGCGCCACAATGTTAGCCCTATCACTTTAATTCTGCACAACAGAATTTAAAATTATTATTCAGATTAAATCGTCGCTATAGACGATAAACTTTAGGGACTTTTTTAGGACTAGCTCCGTGAGATATATCTTCCTACTTTCAATCGGCCAGTGATTTCTGCCTTCCCTTAAACACCGACCCGCCCATTAAGCATGTTAGATACCAGGTTCGATGCATTTCAATTTTGTTATTCGTTTTTTTGTTTCTGATTTTTTTTTATGCATTCCGGTATTTGCCGTCTTCACGGTTTTTTTTTGCTATTGTTCTGCACGGACGAAACGGAAGTGACAAATTTTGGGCATCAAACAACATACGTGCGTTCCGATTTGTTCTATTTGTGTATATGGGGAGAGGGTGGGTGGGGTCAAGCTACAGACAAATGAATCAATGGAGAGATTTAATCGGCAGAAATAGTTGTGTGGATGTGGTAGCATTCGGTAGATATAATTAAACATAAAATACATTAAAGATATAATAGATAGATAGATAGATAGATAGATAGATAGATAGATAGATAGATAGATAGATAGATAGATAGATAGATAGATAGATAGATAGATAGATAGATAGATAGATCTGCGGATTATACTACACCTAGTCTGAATTCCAGACTCCGCCTCAGCGAAGCAGAGGCCGGCCGCGAGAAAAAATTATTTTACTGGTCCATTCATTACGTCTGGCAGCCAGACTATACTACACCGTGCATTCAGAAACAAAGTATACACGGTATATATTTGAACCCATTAGAATGAAGATCAACCATTTTTATTGTTAGATAACTAATTAGTAGTAAGTGAGGCACCTGGCCACTCACAAAGTCTTGAGAGGAAATAAGTTTTGTTGATCTCTGTTCGTGTCGATGCTTGCCGATGGTGGCGCCAGTATTTGAGGCAGTATTTTGAACTCTATAAATTTCCCTCTACTTTGGAAGAACAAAGTTCCTGGTTTAAAACGACATCCCAATGCAAATTACACGTTGATGTTTGACGTTACGTCTTGTTGCATTACGTAATCAATTTAATCTCAAGTAATCTCCGGTCTGACAAAACCCCAAAACTTGAAGAGCCTCAAACACTGGGTCTATCCACAAATTTGAATACCCATTCGAACAATGAGTACAAGCAAGACACATCTCCTTTGCAAATTATTATTGTTCTCCGACGAACGACTGCAAGAAATTTTCTTGAAAGAATGCAGTAAGTAAATGAACTGTTTGTCGACGCCGGGGGGTAAGGGGGTTGGGTTGGCGCGTGCCGCGTGCCGTAAATCTATATTATTGATCGTTAGAAACAATACGTTGCGTTGGCGTTCCTGACAAAGACCCGCGACTTACCTAAGCAAATCAATAACCGATACCCCGACCCAAATGGGGTCATTAGTTCCCCTTAAGTCAATTATGTTCCTCGTTACTACAATGTTTTCTAGTGTTTGCTGTCCCAAGTCTTGTCCATGGCGCTTTCTTGGAGACAATCAACTTGTTTCGCGGATGACAGCCGGTGTTTTGGCCGCACGCGACAAATAATACGGTTGCTATGGTAACGGGATCATCCGGCGCGCGCGGATTAAGTCGTCCCATTGTCCAGCTTGGAACATCTGTAGGTGGAATGTCAATACTTTTGGAGACCACAACTTTTGGGATGTGGATGAAAAAAGGTGATGTGCGGATGTGAACGGATAATAGATTTTGGTAGGCCACGTAAGATGACCAGAATCAACACAAAACCGTATTATGTCGAGACTCGAGTGATTGGTTGAAGCTGTATCGGGTATAGCCAGCCAGATTCTGATTGGTTCTTCGAGTCGGCACGAACTATCCAACTCTTTCCGAAAATAACTCTTGTCTCTAGCGAGACGAACAGGGATGATGAATCAAAGATGGAACAGCCAGTTTACCTTAATTCCGACCGACAAAAAGGTAATCAATTCGTTTAAGAACAAATTGGGGAATTTAAGAACAGGGATTATTTTCCGTGGGCACGCGAGGAGCAAGTTTCCGATTTCAAGAACGTTTGTCTTAGTTTTGACGAAAACTTCTGAAGTTTTGGGTGTTGTGATCGCATGAAAGATGATCTCAATTCATTTAAGTGAAAGAAACCTGTTTCCTACATTGATGAGGAAATTA
>JZLH01S0616146.1:45731-48074 GCA_001188425.1 Eucidaris tribuloides
GATATTTTGTTTCCTGTTTATTGTTAATGTAGTGCTTGGCGCTACTTTCAAACATATTCTTGAATACGCTCTAAAGAATTTTTCATTTTCCTATTTTTTTTTTTTTTTGTTTTGGCGGGGGGGGCAAAGCAAGAAAGTATCAAAAAATTTTCGGACCGCAGCTCCGCAGCAGCAGTTGCAGAATAAAATAACATACGCCTCATAATTTTTCAAGCGAAAGCCACTTCACGAATACTATCGCACAGGCGGGTGATCCCTTCCCCGCACCGCCCCAAAAAGTTTTACCGATTCAAAATATATTATTAAATAAACTAAGTAATTAACAAACACTTGAATATTGAATAGAAATCAGATATACAAATTTTAAAAGATGTAATTAACCATGCCGCTGAGAACACGACGTCTTTTTCGAATGCGTATTTTCAAAAAGTTCTGCCGTGGAGGGAGTATCCACCATCCCACAACCCAATCCCCTCTCGTGAATATGTCTGCAAGAACTCACAATTAAGTTCTTCACAAATTGTCTGTACACTTTTTTGAAAAGCCTGACTACAACCCCCTAACAATTTCATATAAATATAAACCTTTAAAAGCTCCTGATCATCAGTTGAGCAGACTCTACACTGGATGGTTTTGCCGCATACTTGGATAAACCTTAAAATATGTATTTTACTAAAACCCTATACTTTTTTTTTCACGAAACAGCGACTCAAAGTTCCTACCCCCGGAGAGCCCGATATCCGCCCTTCCACACACTTCCCCGCTCGTTAATCGCCCCTTCCAATATGATACCCAAATCCCACCACTCTTAAAAATGTTGGGCAACAACTGTCTACCACAACAATTGGTCATGAACACTTTATCCAATCGGGTAGTTTCAACCAATAATGTGTGCTTTTGGGTGAGAAACTACCCAGTATTTGGTTTAAAATTCACCCCAGAGTTGGATAAATATTTTAACGCAACTGTTGACATGTTGCCCAACATTTTAAGAGTGTAATCTGGCTAACAAAATAATACCAGTCCCGAATAAATGTATTTACTTGCCTAAGAATCCGTCTTTTTAAGATGCGTATTTCAAAAAGTTCCTGCGGTGGGAGGAGTATCCCAACTCCCCACAAATACCCTAGCCCTGCTCAATTGATTCGCTCCCGTCGCAAGTATGACTACCCCAATCCTAATCGTGGGTCTAACATATACCAGTGAAATATGTATTGACTATGCTAGAACATGTCTTTTCTATGCATACTTTCAAAAAGTTCCGTGGGAGGGAGGTCAATGCCAATCTCCCAACGGCCGCACGGACACACACTGCCTCGCCTGAGGCCACCTTTCAAAATGGTCTAGGTGACGCCCTGGCTAGAGTCATGAACTTTAGGGGGCTTTACCTCTTATCCCGCGAATCAAGACTTACATTATGTTTTTAAAATGAGGCTGTACCAAATAGTGCTATCTATTGGAAAAATAAGCAGTTTATAATAATTATTATTGACTGTCCATTTTACAAAAAAAAAAATTGTGTCATCAGAGTGTCAAAAAAGGCTTCATAGAACCAGCCCACCCGGGCTTTGCCCGGGACCCTACAGCGCCGACGGCGGGCGCCCTGGACCCCCCAAATAGCAATATATTCCCAGGTTGCCCGCATAATATGTGATTCGCCCCCCCCCCACATTTGAAAATGGATTGCGTCCCCTGGCTACCAGGGGCGTCGTCATCTATGTTTCGGATTTGAAGAGGGCGGGGGAAACAAACGAAAAATTGTCCGAATTTCGGCTGTCTGGCTCGCCAAATTGTTTTAATACAGAAGTTTTTTTTTCGGCGCAAAGCGCGCATAAACATTGCAAATTTTGTATGCTTTTTTAAACCATATCATTTGCAATTATGAATTTTTCAAGGTTTGTCTAAATTATTGAGGGGTGGGGAGGGGAAATCGATATGTTGCCCCAATATTTCATTGGAGGGCGATCGCCCCCCCCGCCCCCCCCCCCGAGCCTCAACGCGTTTGCCTGCTACAACAAATTGATATTCCCGGCAAATTTTGGAACCGTGCAAGCCAAGTGCTCTATCATTTGGTAGACGGAGCCGGTTTTTACATTATTGTTGGACTGCCCATTACATAAAAAGAAACAAAAAATGTGTCTGCAAAGCGTCAAAATAGTTTCCTTAAACAGGTAGAATTCGTCAGCTTCAGGGGCTCCGCCCCTGACCCCACGCCCGGGGTCTCTTTTGCCCCGGGACCCCACCAGGGCCCTACAGCGGGCCCCTGGACCCACCCCAAATGAACGAGATATCTCGGCTCCAGAAATTGTGTCCCGCCCACGGTTTCAAAATGGATTTGCGCCC
>JZLH01S0616155.1:4405-16451 GCA_001188425.1 Eucidaris tribuloides
TTCATACCAGTTTGAGTTTAGGAATCTCCGGCAGCTCGATGTCCAAGCTTGACCCCACCTCCAGCAGTCTCCTCAGCTTCTCTGAGTTAGGCTTTTCATCACACAAGGCATCCTGGGCATCTGCCTGGAACTTCTCTACCTCATCAACAAGTTTCTACAAGATTTCAAAAGTGGATAAATTCATTTACAGCCTTCAGTGAGATACACTTATCCAAGATTTTATATAATTTCCAGAGGATCTGAACTATTTCAGGGTAAATTACCCATTTCCACATATTATACGTCAAACATCCACCTTTAATTTTAACTATTTTGACTTATCCCCTCGAAGGACAAGCATAATTTAAGTCCTCAACACAATAACATGATGATTTATGCAATTAATATTAACCTGTCAAACTTTGATTAGTTAACACACTGCACTTAAAAAAATAGTTAGGTATGTTCAAATTTTGTTACTGTAAAATGAAGGTGGATGGTAAATTAATATTCAAGACATGACAAATTTACATATGCATATTGAATGACTGATGTTTTTCCTTCAATAGTCTGATCTCTTACCATGTCATTAGAATGGGAGAAAGGGTATGTATTTGTTGCAATAAGCAATAACATTTAGCACTTCTTGAATATCTGGTGATTGTGAAGAGATTAGCAATCTGTGATTTTGAAAAATTAAGGTTAAGAAACATTACTTATAATTTCTGACCTGCAGTAACAGAAATTCAGAATTGTTGACATACCTGAACTAGCTCTGCCTCGCTGATTTCACATGGCAAGCTCCGAACCTGTTCCATGAATTCCCGTAACTCCTCATAATTCAGTCTGGTAATAACTTTGCCTTCTGTACTACTTCTGTTCCTACAATGACAAAAACAAGAAATCACCAAAATCATGAAACAGGTGATACAGTGTCATTAAACACTTGAGCTTTAATTGAATTTTATAATAAAATGTTAAAACTTGTTGCTCTAAGAATTCTGTCTCTGCTTTTTTGTACATTATTTTATAAAGGTAATTTTGGATAAAACGTACAATCTTGTAGTAAAAGAAATGTAATATTTAAACATGTTTAATCTGAAATCCTTTTGTATGTAAATTAAGATGCTTAAACTTCAAATTCACAGCAAAAAGTTCCATCATTTTGACAAAGCACAGTTTCAGTTTTATCACAAAACAAAAATAAAATAAAAATGTGCCACTCTTATCAGTGTGTTGGGCCACAAACAAAGGCTGTTTTGAAGTCTTTGCAAGGCTTGACAATGGTTCTAAGTGACTAAGTTGTAATCTAGCATGGATATCTGGCCAAACTTAGCTATCATATCAAGAGCTAGGCTGGAATCCTGCATAACCATGCAAATTAGAGTTTACATCTTGCACACTGTGTAAGTCATTTATAGTAAGGTGTGAATGGCATAAACAGTGGATCTAGTTTGATTTATTTGATGGTCCCAAAAATGAAATAAAATCATTTTCCATTAAAGCATTATCTAAAATAAATATGACTATCACTAGATATAATTTTGTTATTTGAGTTCCCATGTTCTTTTACTATACTGTCTGAAAGAATTTCTGTCATCTTATTAAAAAGAAAAGGCAAAATTGGAATAGGTCATCAATTTCAGAAACAATGCTCACAGAATTTAAAGTTTCTGCTATGAAAATTTTATAGTCATATATTTCCTCTTAGTGGTACAATCATTATCAGAACATGCTGTGATAGTGAAATTTATTGTGTAGCTTTCTGTGGGATCAATTTCTATCAGGGCCGGAGATTAATTCAGTACTGGTAAATTAATGCTTGTTTCTCCTCAAGTAAACAATTTTTAGACAAGTCCTTCCAGCCCAATTTCACACTCTAGGTAGTGTATATATTGGTATGTGTTTCAACTCATTTGGTTCTTTAGGCATTTTAACTTCTCCCAATCATGTTACTGCCATTTAAATCAGTCATTAAAATAAACAAACAATTTCCCTACATTATTGATCTACAAAATTATGAGAAACAATGAGATTACTGGCTGTATTCATTTCTCACCTTGTCCTGTGTTTCTTGTTGACCAGTTGAATGGCCACACTGGCACATCTCTCAGCCTCAGCCACGGCAGTCATGAGCTGCTGCAGGAGATCGTTATCAGGGAAATGTTTCTCATCTGCTTCCTCTATCATCTCCTTCAGTTGGGACATGTCTGCAGCAAAAAATGGGGGATTATGGCAGATATTGCATCAACTTTTTTACACTGTAGACTTAAAGGGAAATAGCTGGATTGGAAGAAGTCCTTACTTTGGGATAAAACTACTGTAGAATCAAGGATACTGTCCAAGGCTTCTTCAGTCTAAATTTCATGGTCAAATGTTTTCATACAATCACTTTCAAAGGTTCATTGTAACTGACAAATTTATTTTGTAGATTTATATGGGATCAATTTCCATCAGGGCAAAAGATTATTTCAGCAATGGTAAATGAATGCTTGTTTCTCCACAAGTAAACAGATTCAAGAGAAATTCTGCTATCCAGGAAATACACTCTAGCTGGTGTACACTGGTATATGTTTCAACCAGTTTGGTTCTCAAGGCATTTTTGACTTCTCCCAATCATGTCAATGCCTTAAACACTGCAGATTCACAATATTGATTTTGTATCTCATCTGATCTCAAAGATACTTAAGACCACCCTTTAACCATGCTTATAAATATTAGATCATACCAGGATGCTGTTTTAACAATAACGTTGATGTTTTTCTCACAAACCCACAAACTGACATGTTCCCTATTTATAACTCCCACGACGACTTGAAATTGTATGTTTTGCCATCATTCCAAAGCGATATTCATAATGATTGTTCAACATGAACATGCCATTCAATTAAGTACAACAATTGATGTCCACTAAGACAATGAATTCAAGTGAGTGAGCCAGACAAGAAAAGTCATAAGTTAGGAGTCTCACCTAGTTTGGAGTCTTGCGGGGCTTCCAGGGCATTTTTCACCTTGTTGGCCCAATTGTCAAATGACTCTGCTCTGATCTTTAGGTTGTGTAACATGGCTGGCAACTCATCCAGTGTGTACCGATACCTAGAAAATACAACAAAAAATGAGAAAAGTTTGCATTAAAGTCAGGTATACTATTATCACCGAATAAAAAGCTTACATAAATGGTTAACCAACACCACAGATAAATAAAGGGTTATTTTTCTGCAAGATGTAGCAGGTAGTACTACGTGATTGTAATTCATGAGAACAAAGGCTACAAACATTGTAAAATTTGTAACATATGACAAATAATGTAATAATTTCATTTTAGTTTAATTTTGAAAATTCTAAATGAACTGTGAACACTCCCATGTTTATCTCAATAAAATGAGCAGTTCAAAGTTGTAATTTGTGCATGTGCACATAGATGTCATCAGGACCGAGTTGTGCAAAACTCTACTTTGATGACTACTAGATAAGTCATCACCTAAGCTCTGTTACAAACATTTATATTTGCACCAGACATCAAAATGTAAAGGTGCCAGTATTCTTTCAGCAAAACATAATAGCCATTCATACAGCCTCCATCACTACACAGATGAATACTCTCAAATGTCTCATTAAGCTCTATCCCACTTTTCAAAAATCTGTGGTATCATGGGGTCATTCAGGACATCTAAAAGCTGCAAACTGGCTTACTGATGCACAGATGACTAGCATAAAACTGTAGGATATATTTCATATGTTTTTACCATAGTTACCATATCTCCTTGAGAAAATCTAAATATACTTTTAATGCTGTTCTGAGGATAAATCAGCTGAGATACTACAAGACAAATACACTATTAACTCAACATACCTTAGACAATGTTTGGATGGATGGCAAGAACAGAGTTTATCCACATGGTAGATGCAGACCAGTTTGTTGGGGGTACAGGGGCATGTCACAGCCGATAGGAAGCAAGTAGTCTTACACCTCTCACACTGCCTTTCATCGTCCGGCAGCAGCTCAAACGCCTCACGCTCCGCCTCCATCGTTCCCTGTCAAAGAAACAGGAAAGTTTAAGGAAAGGTGAATGTTTATAGTCTTGTATCATGGCATAAATGCTTTCTCACATGACTTCACACATAACCCCTGTTCATTGGACCCATGTCAAGCCTGCACATCATTGTGCACCACCTCCACTCCTAGGGCCAGCTGCCTGTTACAAGCTAATTCATTCACAAATGGTTTTCTCAGTCCTCTCAGTTACCCATTCATACTCCTGGGTGGAGAGAGGTCATGTAAATGAAGTGTCTTGCCCAAGGAGAAAATTCTGCAGCAGGAATCAAACCAGGCATCTTGTAATTGGAAAGCCACAGCCTTACCCATTAAGTCAAGTTACCTCCACATTCTTTAAGGAACATTCTTACATAGACTTTCATCTAGTGCCAAATTGAATATTAAGGACCATTTTCTGTAAATTTTTTTCAATGTAACTCACTGATTTTTCTAAAGATTAGGGAGTTTAGAGCAACCCCCAGGCATTAACCGATGGTATGATAAAACACTCCAACCTTTTCAGTTTGAAATATTTTCTATTCAGCTCCAGCAAAGAACACAGAATCTTAAGTTTACAATCCCAAAGAACACAGAAATGTTGACCTCATATAAAATCAAAATGGAATTGTGATGACCCGTACTTACCGTTTCCAGTAATTCCTTCCGGAGTCTCTTCTCCTCTTCCACCATGTACAGCATCTCCTTGTAGACAGCGGCCGCCAGGTTCAAGTCCAGGCTGTCTGGATCGGCGGCCATTTTGCATACTAGCTCCTCGTGGGAGAAGACACAGAAGCGGCTGAGGGAGCGATAGTGCTCTATGCAGTGACGACCCATGGGGAGCTACACAAAAACAATGAACCAATTAAGTCAAATCATACTACCTTTCAAGAGTGGATTGTTCAGCAAACTAAGCCAAGACTGACCATTTTTTATCACTGACATCATTGGAACCAGCTAGCTAGTAAGCAAGCAGGCAAGAGGTGGCTGCAGTGCCTTGCATAGCTGGTAATTTGGCCTCACATATGAAGACCATGTTTAACTCTTTATTCATCATGCTTAAAATCCCATTGTGCCACATTAATTCATTATGAATTAATTTTTGGGGCAGAAAAAACCAGAAAAAAAATGGAAAGTCCTACTGATATAAATTTTTTTTTAAAAAATCTTGTATAATGAGCATGTTAGTAGTGTGTCAGACAATGATACTCGATGTTCGATAAGGTGCATTAATATAAACGTATGATATAGTTAATGAATTACTGTGCAAATAGCCGAATGAAGCACAGCTACAGGCATGCAGATCAGCATTCAAAGCAAACAAAGTGTTGAAAAAAAAATAGAAGAGTACAAACAGACTGAAACTGCCAAGAATCTGCTCTTTCTTGGCTGAAATTTACACACACAACTCAAGCCTGCTAAGTTCTGTTTTTGCATTTAATTTTTTCGCAAGCATTAGCACTGTCATTGAAGATGTCTACATTTTTCAAATGATGCATCGCAAGAAAACAATTGAACTAGTGTCATAAGATGGCACTATGAATTAAAGGCAAGGTATAGTTTGGGTTAAAGCCACTGTTTAACAGTGTTTCTAGTTAAAAATATCTGAGCTGCATGATTCCCCATGCTACCAGTGTCTCTGACATGGTCTAAAAATGAAGCCCTGAAAAAATTGCAGTTTAAAACGATCAGTAAGTGCTTTAAAAAAGTAAAAATCATTGAGAGACCATTCCAGCTTTCCCCCATAGACTGCTGTGTTGCAGAATTTCCTATCACTGGATAGGAAATTAATGTGCCAATTTGAATTTACACATATTGTACTAGTGACAGCATAACTGTCCAAACTTTTGTGTTCTAAGATGTGTCCATCCAAACACTACCAGATGTGTCAGAAAGCAAGGTTTGACAATTTTTTAAATAAGGCTTCCACACTGTTATATAGTGTCTTTAATAGTGAAAAACGAAATTTTCTCCATTTTGTGTTATACTTAAAACTAGTTACATCAAAATCCGATCATCCCTTCTTAAGTTATCGCGGTAACGAGAACCAGTAATGGACGGACAACCCAAAAACATAATGCCTCTGGCAACGTTGCAGAGGTATAAAAATATGTGCCACTTTTATCAGTGTGTGATGGGCCACAAACATAAACCTGTTAGAAGTCTATGCAAGGCTTGACAATGGTTCAAAGTGACTGGGGGTTCAATCTAGCATGGGTTACTGGCCAAACTTGGCTAGGAAATATAAGCCAAATTGGAATCCTGCATAACCATGCACAAATTTGGTAGGTTGGTAGTTTAAATGCACACTGTACAGCTATTAAATAATCATCTGTTCCCTAAATTATTCTTAAAAGCAGTGTAAAGTTTTGGTTCATGGTTAATAAAGAAATTGCCTCCTTTTGTGTTTAGATAGATATTAGATATTATAACCCTGGAAATCACACACTTTAGAACACTTCCTCTTTTGATAAACTGAACAAAAAAATTAAATGTCATGGGGACCCCAAACATTTTCACTACAGGAAAGGCAAAAAGGGATATCTACTTGCTCTTAAAATTTCTTTAATAAGCAGTTCATGCTACTCGAATTGTTTATTACATGTAACCTGATTTGAGGAATACTTTGGAAAAATCTGAAATAATTTGGTTAGCATCATACATCCATCCTTCTTAATAGGTTCTAGACAAAACTTTCACACTCAATTTTTCAAGTTCTATGTGCTATTGATTTGTACGAGCGATACAGTGCAAAGTCTGTAACTCTTTTCAGTATTGGGCTATCTCAGGTTTACCACATTCTACTTGGCACATTTTTTATACAACTCATTTCGTTATACTGTTTACATTTACACAGTACACACTGAGAAACTTACCCAGTCTGCGGGGCAGAAGTTGACAGCTTCAGCAAAGTTGTATCCCTGGTTGAAACCAGCATGGTATGCACGGGGGAACGTCACTACAAACTCACCAGCACACTGATTAGTTCTCACGATCTAAGAAATAAGACCAGAAACAGAGAAGAATAGAAGTATTTTAGTCAATTAATCCTGTTTAATTGAGAGATTGTACATGTAGTCGGAGTTGATTGGCATAATTTGAAAAGCAGTATATTTGTTTCAATGTAACAAAACAGTTTAGATGAGATCCAGTGAAAGGCACTCAGCATTGAAAGAAAAATTGAGTAGGGATGAATTATGCATTAATCTTTTTCTTTGAACCAATTCAATATAATATGTGGACAAATAGGTAAAACAAATAACTGGAAACGATTTTTCAACATGACTGGAAAAGTAGATATGAAATGGGACAACCGGACAAGGTCATAGTTAACTCCTAACTTACCAATGTCAATTTATTCTGATGTCGACCTGAGTCAATGTTTGGGGTGGCATAATTTACTTTCATGGAATTGTTTAATGCTGGCACAAAATACATTGTATGTAGGTATCCATGTGCCCACTGTGCATTTCTTCGTTAGCGGAAATATACTTAGTATAACACTTATCAGATAACATTAGAAGTGTGCAAAAATGGGGTTTATCTTTAGTCATGCAAAATCTGAATAAAATTGAAATATCTTGAATGGATAGGTGTTTGTCTGAGAGGCAGGTGAGAGTCCAGGCACTGTGTATCAAGCCATGACTCCCTAAGTCTCCCAGCAGGGCTGCTAATATAGCACACAAATACAAACTCTCACACAGATTGGTACTGGTGTGAAGTCTTGGCGGTAAGTGTGCACAACCTTGGTATGAAAACGTTAACTAGAGATAATAATGAATCCAGGAATATACACATTAATTCTTAATAAGGTAATTTTCCTCTACATATTTTTACCAAAGCATGTTGATTGCAGCCCTTCAACTCTGGTTGGTTGAAAAAAGTAGGAGAAAATTTGGAGTAAAATTCTCAAAAAAGTAGGAGAAAAGTAGGATTCAATCCACTAAAGTAGGAGGAAAGAAGGATATACTTATAAGTAGTGTTTGGAGTAGTAACCCCGAAGAAAATAGAAACACGCGGAATACGTAAAAAAAAAAATTGGCGAAAAAGTGAAAATCCGTGGAACAAATTTTCCTTCGCAACCAGGTGATGATGGTAGAGGGTAGTTGTCCTAGAACTAGTGAATTCCTTTCTAGTGGTAACTCTATAAAATATAACTATAGCAATGGCAGCAATCAGGCCTATAAGGGGTTTGTCAGTAATCATATTATTACCGCTGCACAAACTCTCACAATCTTAGTATCATACTCGCTGTATGCATCTCAAACTCAGTTACTAGCTCAAATACCTGGACATTTTTTTGATGATTATCTATCAAGCTTTCGAAGTGTCATGAGCACAATTGAGTCAATATGGTGCACATGAAGTTTGAATAAGCAAGTTCAGTCTATTCTCTTAGATTCTCTTAGAATTGTCCACTTTGTTATAATCTTACCGGTACATTGTGTTGCATGAGTATGGTGGGTGACATGATGGTGACAAGTTGATGTAGCAGGTCTGGCTGGGCTTCAAACAGCTCTGGGGCTTGGTCCTTCATCACCTGTTCAAAGTCCTCAGCAGAACTCCCGGGCACACCATACCATGTCTTGGGCTCACCCCTAAAGAAAGTAATGATAATTGTTATATGTGACATTTATATACTTACTTGAAGAAAATTGGCAAGATTGGAAGTAGTCCTCAATTTAGTACACAATGATACCACAATCAAGCACACTGTTTGAGGTTTCTGCTGTGAAACTCTCAGTCAAACATATCCTCTTTTTTACAGTTTTTATCGTAAAAGAGCCCTGGTGGGCACGACGATCACCTGAGGTCACACAACCTCTCCGTGGTGCCCGAGAGGTTATACACAGCAATGGTGAGCAATACTGACAGATGTTGCACAAAATAGTCCAATAAATCACAAGTCATTTTTCAGAGTTTTCAATACATCATAACTTATCAGTATGGATGCAATTTATTTCACAAAATACAGACATACATAATACTTATTTTTATTATAATTTTTTTTTAGCTTGGTGATCACAATACACACTAGTTTTTTTGGAACAAACCTACCAGTATAACTCTGGTACCGTAAATTGGTATGACAGAAAAGGGAAATGATATCGCATATGCAAATATGCTTTGCTTTTATAGCACAGCAGACAGATACTAATACTCTAAACTGCCAGGTCCACCACAAAGCAGTGTGGGAGCACAAAAACATTGTTTGGAAGTTTAAAGAGATGTATCCTATCCTATTCCAAATTCAAATTCAAAATCGAATTTCAAATGATATATTGTTTACATTTCAAAAACTCTACAATGTTTGAATCCCAAATTTTGTACACCTTATCGTTATGTGCTTTTCATTAGTTGGATAAAATCTGAGCAAAAACAGTTTGGTATGCAAATCAAGAAAACAACCTTAAAGAGAAGATCAAGGAACTATTCCATGTTATGTAATAAGCTTTTCATCAATCAAATAACATGTCTTTCTGCTGTCCGCACCCACAATAAGAAAGAAAGGATCAGAAGTGTATTTGTCTGAGAGGCAGGTGAGAGTCCAGGCACTGTGTATCAAGCCATGACTCCCTAAGTCTCCCAGCAGGGCTGCTAATATAGCACACAAATACAAACTTACACACTGACTGGTACTAGTGTGAAGTCTTGGCGGTAAGTGTGCATATGATCAGGACAGAGGAGAAAGTTAACTACAGATAATTATACACTCAACCAATCTGGATGTGAAACATTTAATCTTCACTGATAATTTTTTTAAGAAGGGACTTTACAGTGTTAGACTGTAAACACTTTCAAAGCAAAATGTAATGATAAGAAATGTTACAAGGTGTATCACCGAAGTCCTATCAAAATGGAGAGTATAACTCTGTCTTATGTAGCAATTCATGCAAGGTGTGTTCCAAATATGGTAGATTCACAATTGTTGGGGAATACCCTGTTGTCATTACATCAATCTGACACATGTGTGTATTTGTTGACAATCTTACGCAAGCGTGAATCAAAGTTGTATTTTTGGAAAAATATTGGACACCATACCATTCTTTTATGCCAATTTAAACCATTCTTTTATGCCAATTTGACACTTTCCTGATCAATTCTTAGAAATAAATTTGAGATATTTATGATCTCCAAATGTAGTTCTCTTTGATAAACCATGTCAAATAGTGCCCAATTGTGGCCAGTTGAGTAATTTTTATCTATATTTCACTAAGTTTTGCCTATTTGTTTTTGCATGGCTCGAGTCTGGAGATTGTGTGCTCACTCATTATTTTGCTATTGGGTACAGCAAAAAATAATTATTATAAATGCATATCTTCCTCTGAAAGTAACTAGTAATTGTACATTCAAAAAGAATGCCATTGTCTGCAAGGCAGATCTAGTTACATGCATTTGTAACATATTTTTGAGTAGAGGCATAGAATATCTTTCAAAGAGAAATGAATTGTTGTGACTACAGATCTAAAACCTCCTTGATCTTACCAGTGCAGGTAGTTGATGGAGTAGCTCCAGTGGTCCTCATTATGCCAACAGAAGGAAGAGAAGCACATGCCGACATATATCCAGGGGACCTTCATCCCGGAGATGTCGGCATTGATGTGGCACAGCACCGAGTCACTCTGGATGGCAAGGTTGTTGAGGTTCCAGCCAGATGTGATGTATTCCTATTTTTAGGGGAAAATGAAAACAAGAAGAACTCATTCAGGTACTTTGAACAGTCTGTATAACTCAAAATGTTCAGCATGTCTGTTTGTGAAGTTTATTGACTTTTTTCCTTACAGTGATTTTTTTTTTTTTTTGGGGGGGGGGTTAACTCTTGGCATTGATTTAATAATGTACAACAGAATACCAAGTGGTGTTGCATTAGACATCCACACTTGAAACTTGAAGACAGGAAGACATTTTCTTTGAATTGCCTTGTCCCACACTTGCACACTTATGAACATCAATGTTTACATTATCAAAACTGATTTTGGTCCATTTCTATCATTAGTCTGTTTGACAACATGCAAATCAAGCAAACTCAAAAACACTCATAGCAGATTTAATGATTATGTGACAAAATTATACATGCAATGTAATAGATTTTTCATTTGTCTCTCTCTGTATTTTAAGATTTAAATTGCTGATCTATAATTTTTAACAAACATGTTGGAAAAAAATGAACCAGTGGCACCCGAACCCGTTATCCACAGCTATCCGGGCTGCGACAATACCACCAGGCTATCCCTGGTTACCGGCATTGACACGATGAACACAGGAACAAATACCAAGGCTCATAATTCTGACATTTTTATGTTAAATAGTCCAAGGTGGGCAAATTTATTATTATTAACAACTGTTCATTCATTTGATAAAATTACACAGTTTTCTTTAAATTTAAAGAGCTCAAAGAAAATGTAGCTGAAGTAGGATTTGAACCAGCAAATCTGGGATACAAGTCCTATGCAATACCACTCGAAGTATTCAGCCTTACAGTATAGTTCCTTCCAAATTCACCTACATTTTTTTTTTTTTTTTAGCTAGGGCACCTGTCAGAAGCTATTCTATCATACAAGCATGGGGATCATGCCAAGTTTTAATTGAATGCAACATGAACAGTAACAAAGTGGGTTTTCATTTTTTTTTATGTTGTGCATTTAAAGCACAAGTTTAGTTTGGTCGATCAGTCAAATTTTTTGTCAATGTTTCAAAAAGTATTTGTCACCCCAGACATCAGAAAAATCATCAATCCTACTGAAAACTGTTTATAGTGACAAATTATGATGTTTAAACTAAAGGAGACCTGAGCATCTAGCCGTAGGTACACTTCCTATTGGACAAGTTGGGGTCCCCCACCCCCCTTCGACATTTTACATTTTGAGTAATGTCTTAAAAATGGGAGCGAGTAGTTTTCAGGGCATTGATAGATCATAAAGGTGTATTTAAAAAACACAATTGCAAAGAATTTTACTTTTTTAACCATTTACCAAAACTATACCTTGGCTTTAATTTGAAAGGACAATGAAAAATATTTAACTTATAAAGAGA
>JZLH01S0616182.1:25189-40152 GCA_001188425.1 Eucidaris tribuloides
TGCTGAAGGAATTTAATTGATAACATCGGAAGAAATAGCCATGATATTATAGAAATATTCTTACAACTATGGCCTAGTCCCATAACATCCAGACAATTATGATTGTTTTGACATAGTTCTTCTCTTCATAATTTACAATTATAAAACACACAATGATCTTTGACAAAACATTTTCCCACAGAGTTTAACAGGCCCACTATCAAAAAGACAGAAGGAAAAATGCCCCTCTTTGGAGTCTAGGTCTCAAAACTGGGCACTAATGCTACCCCATAAATACAGCCCACGAAGAATCCTGGTGGTGTGGAAAATACGAGCAATTTGATTTCCTCCTGCTATCTGTTCTAATGCACCTCGCAACAAATCCATATTCGTGAGATGTGCCTGTATCGACAAGACTAGTTCTCATCCTCTCGTGGTGATTGACTGATTGACAGTGGCCTTTAAGATAATAATTACTGAGTTGTGTCTTTCTTTTGAAACCAATATTATTGTTTGCTTAGATGTGAATTCAGCTAAGGAACGATTCAAAACAAAGTAGAGGTTTTGGAAATTTGAATTTTTTATATCTCCCTTAGTGGTGGGCAATATGATGATGTTGAAAAAATAACCCATGGCGATATATGACGACGCTCACTCACACGATTATTCAAAATATCGCCGGAGGCACACATATGGCAAAAAAATATCATCGATTTGAAACTTAATCGGAGGAAATGCATGACTGCAGTGGGAGGGATCAAGAAATTCCCACATAATACACCTGCCGCTATGAATATTCTGCACACGAGTGATACTGCCTGTATAAAGAAAAAACAGGAGGTGGGAATGAAAAGAGACGCTCCATGCTTTTCAGCTGTCAAACTGTGGTGTCAGGAAGCAGTTTGTGCATTTAAATGTAACTGTCAAACAATCTCTGTCAACAAACTGTCCACAAAAATGCTAGATCGTAATACTTAACATTGGCACCGATGAAATAGATCTAGTTAAGTAAAAAGGGGATCTACAGAAAACAGAAAGCAACCATTGTTTTGACGCTCGTTTTTGATAACAGCCCTACAGGGCACTGTCAATTTAACCCTAATAATGAGATTTATCGTTATCAATCAAGGAAAGTATTTTTTCAACTTTATAGCGATAAATAGTTATCCACGATGTTTTCCATATAAAATGAGGTTTCGATCAACATTTCGCCAGCTCTGTATTCTATAGTTTTTGATCCATGGCAGAGATTGCCTCAGCAAGTGTCCAACGTCATTGGTAAGTGTTCCGCGACCTTCATTTTTCCAACTCTGACATTTAAAGGGGAATGAAACCCGCAACATTACTTGTATTCAGAGAATAGAATAACAATGAGAGAAGAAATGATGAAAGTTTGAACAAATTTGACTGACTGTTCAAGGATTATGAATGTTCAAAGTTTCATAATCCATATGTAGGAGGATTCTTAATTGGCAACAAACTACAACTTTAAGAATGAAAGTGTGGAGAAATTTGGCACCAATTGGGTTTTAACACTTTTGCCGTTATCTAAACAGTTACTCGAGATACAAGCGAATTGAAATGAACAAACAGAATTATATGAAGCAAGCTGTTGCCCTTGACGGTCAGCGTAAGCAAGTGTTAGCAGCATTACTTTGTAACTGGTCAACAGATGGCACTTTTACTTGCACAATTTTTTGAGACGCAACATGTCGTGAAATTAAGCAATATTTAAATACAAACAAATAAAGCGTTGCTCGCAGTTAATATTCATAAACGTTGCCATTTAATTATGATTTTTTTACTTTTAAACGAGGCCTAATTATTTATATATGTGTGTTTATTCATCAAATTCTTAAAGTTTTATTGATCTAAATTGCTTTGATTCTTTTTTTTCAAAATTTTCAAGGATCTACTCCTCGATTGTCAAAAGTCTCTTCCATCTGATTTTTGTCAAACTTTCACAAACTGGTCTCTTCGGTGTGAATTTTTCTTAAAACTTTCATTGAATATATTCCACTGATTTTTTCTCAATTTTCACTGATCTACCCACTCGCTTTTGTCACTGTATTGATCTTTTCCTGTGATTTTTCTAAGTTTTATACAGAAATATTTTGTTTTCGGAGCAGGAATCCCTTTGGATGTTCGTGACTGGAAAAAGAACACAATCAAATATCAAATGTAATTGGGTTTTTTTTTCTTAGCGTTACTTATGACATAAGCCCGGTATCCCCAACCCATTTTTACCAAACCACCTCCAGCCACCCCCCGCTCAGCCCACCCATCGCCGCTCACCCAACCATCCCCGCTCCAGCCCACCCACCGCTCAAGGATCTACAGTCGGAGTTTCAAGCTATGGTTATAAACGGTAGGTGGCGCTATAAATGGAGAAGAGTTGAAAAAACCGCGAATCGATCAATAGTCCAAACATCGTTCAACAAATAGTTGGTTAGCACGTATCAAAGGACAAATTTTCCCGGAGCCGAAAATTCCTCGGCGACAACTCGCCACCCTGGCAAGTCGCCGTGAGGGACAAGTCGCCCAAGTAGGAGCAGCTTCTTTGAGGAGTTCCCGCACCCCCACCCACGACAACTGCTGCCGAAGACAACTCCCCCCGGGACACCTCGCAAAATGGCTTACTCCACCGAGGCCATGATCACATTTCTTTCAATTGAAAACAATTTTTTAAGAGCTCCGCGGGGAGTTGTCCTCTACGGGACTTATCCTGGGGGAAGTTGCCATCTGTGAAAGTTGTCTTCTAGGGAGTTGTCTTTGGGAGATTTAGAGGACAACTCCCCATGACAACTCTCGGCAGAGGCTCATTCCTCCGAGGTCATCCTCATATTTTTTTTATAACGGATAACATTGTTAAACCTTAGGGGAAGTTGTCCTCTGGATGAGTTGTCCTCCAGAGATTTATCCTTGGGGGAGTTGCCTTCTGGGAAGTTGTCCTCCAGGGGAGTTGCCCTGCTAGGAGAAGCAAATGTGGTGTAGCTCTCCTATTGGCTAGAACAATCAGCTGTGACGCATTGTACGTGGTCCCATCACTGTCGCACACACTATATCTGAACGCAGAGTGACGTCCACACTTCTAATATTTCAGCGAATGCTGAGCAATTTTATAGCGTCCGACAGCGTGTACGCTAAAACCTGTGTTTAAAATGGCGTATTCCAAGAGTTGTCATATTGAGTCACTGTGGTTAACGCGCGTTATTAAGACTTGTTAACAGACAATTCTGATGTTTATTTTAATGATAATTGACATTAGCTTGAAATTTATCCAGTTTGGGGCGGTTTTCTTTAATTACTGTTAATTTAATACTTTTTTGTCTCGGCCCACCGGAGGTGAAGGCAAGACTAAGGGATCCGTCGCGTCGTCCGTCCGTCGTCGTCCGTTTCTCCGTCACAAATGTTAAAGTTTTACCTGGCAGAGTCTCTCATGACACTATAACTTGGCAACCGTTGGTCGGCAATGTACCAAACTTGGGTGTAGATGCACTAGGGTACCATCATGTTGATGGTGCGATCGAAGGTCATCATGGTGACGGTCAAAGGTCATTGTTGAGGTCAAACGTTAAGGTTAACCTGCAAGAACTGCTCTTGTTCACATAACTTGGCAGCCGTTTGGTCTAAATTGCGGACCAACTTAAGATGGTAATGCACTAGGGTGACGCATCATGTGTGATGGCTGTCCACGAGGTCACATGATGAGGGTCAAAGGTCATGTTGAGGTCACGTTAAAGTTTTACGAGTGCAATACTCCTCTGTTTCAACATGAACTTTGCCTAAACCGTTTCACATAACTTGCCAACAGTTGGTCCAATGGCAACCAAACTTGGATGATAGATGCGCTTAGGGTACCATCATGTTGCGGTGCTGTCGGACATCACATGGTGAGGTCAAAGGTCATTTGAAGTCAGATGTTAATGTTTACCTACAAGACTCTCTTATGACACATAACTTTGTAACCGTCACTCCCTTTTTAACTAAACATGGGTTGTAGATGCACTTGGTGGACCTTCTTGTTATCTTGCCATCAGAGGTCACATGGTAAGGTCAAAGGTCATTTTAGGTCAAACGTGGTGTAGGATGTACTTGGGGAAAGTAACCTTTCTGTTATTTAATCACAGGTGGGCGAGACACAAGCTTGCAATTGCCTTGTTTCATGATTTTTGTGGATAAAAAAAATAAATATATAATTGTTATTGCGCTCAAACGTGTATTTGTTCTTACTTTAGTCATCTCATGAATTCCAAAAATTGCTTCAGATACTGCGTTTTTGTGAAATAAACACTTGTCTTGAAAATTTTGGACGATATAGGAGAAAGAACTTAAGTATCAACAAAATATCGTAATTATGAGCATGAGTGTAGTAGTCGTCGTCGTCGACGTGGTCGTCAGCTCATGATTTAATACTGTTTTTGTTTCTTCTCATTCCTTTCAAGAGCGCTCCACCTCCCACCCAAATTGTTCGGGTGGTTCAGCAAGCTCAACCCAACGACTATCTCGGACTGGCCTTTTTAGTGACGTTCTTCTGCTGTTTCCCGTTCGGAATCGTTGCCATTTTCAAATCTCTGCAGGTATCTAGCAGCAGTACTGCCACACAAAATGTTAATTTCCCCCTACACTGCATGCGTGTTTTCCCCTACGGACACTACTTCCCCCCTACGCTTCAATATCCCAATTTACCCCGCAAAACTATGTTTAAATCCCCCTAAAAAAAATGCACTTTTCTCCTTGAAAAATCCACTTTTCCCCTACGAAGGTACGTTTTCTCATTCAAAATAACCTTAATAAATGCAAGAGATTCATCTTTATTAAGAAAGTTGACAATTAGTATTATAACATGCTCCCCAGGGAGTGGAGAGTGAGCACTATAAGTGCTGGATTGAATTAATGTATCCAGTGACCGGGGTAATAATAATGTATAAGCGCTATGATACTTTGTGGATAGCGCACTATAAGAACCCATTATTATTATTATTATTATTATTATTATTATTATTATTATCAGACACAAATCTTCATCCCTCATGTGTTTGGATCAAAATAGGATGTTACAATTCACTCCTTTTTTACCCCGGAGTCACCGTTTTGTACTTTCTGTGTTCTAGGTGAGAAGCCGCTACGCTGCTGGTGATATGGACGGGGCAATTCAGGCGTCCAACGAGGCGAAGGGTTGGTCTATCGCTGGGGTCGTCGGAGGAGTTGTTATTGCTACGATCGTTGTCGTAATCAACGTTGTTTTTTAAAGAAACAAGCTAAAATTGTCGAACTACAATTTAAAAAATTGCCAAACTTTGATATATGAGCAACATAGTAGTGCTTATTTGGACAAATAAACATCCTAGCATACAACAGTTTGGAAAATTATGCTGCCATTGGCATGGTATACTTGAGTAAAAACATTTAGTGCTCGGGCTGAGGATAAATAGTTAGTCAGATGTAGATTTTCACTGTTTTAAAGGCATTGTATAACACTGTTTCCAGTTTAAAAAATCAGAGCTACATGATTCCACATGCTACTGGTGTCTTTGATAGGGTCTACAAATGAAGCCCTGAAAAATTGTAGTTCAAAACGATCATTAAGTACATTTAAACAGTGAAAATCATTGACCGACCATTCCAGTTTCCCCCCATAGACTGCTGTGTGGCAGAATTTCCTATCAGCTGATATTCTATTCATTTGCCGATTTTTATCTGTACATATTTTACGAGTGGCTGCATAACTGTCTTAAATTTTGTGTTCTATGGTGTTTATTTGTCCATCCAAGCACTGTCAGATATGTCAGGTAGCATAGTTTGAGATTTTTTTTTTTAAATGGGGCTTCCACACTGTTATATAGTGTCTTTAAGGCACCAAATGATCTATCTGTGAAGTACAATTTTTCAGGCGTTCATTTTCAGACCTTATCAAACACACTTAGAGCATAGAGGATTATATAGCTCACATTATTTTAAATTGTGGTCATTGTTAACTTGTGTCTTTAATGTTATCCCTGTCTAAGATATAGTCTACAAAAGAGAACGTTGCCTCTAACTACTTCTACCCCCCATAACTACCATCTCGACAAACCTGTGAACATTATGCTTTACGTGGAAACCGTAAAAATAATTATGGTAATTTCAATGTAATTTGTGCATGTAGACCCAATTTTACGGTGAAAAAAGTAAAAATAAGCGTTTCACGGTGAAAAACCGGAAAAATTACATTGAACCGTAAAATTGGGGTGAAATCCCTGGCAATAGGGCCTACGTTACGAGGAATTTAACATGAAAGTGTTGTTGTTTTGTTTTGTTTTGTTTTTTAAGTGAACTATCCACAGGACATTACCGGTATAGCAATTCATTTATTTATTTATTTATTTATATATTTATTTATTTATTTATTTATTCATTTATTTATTTATTATTCATTCTAGCTTATTGTAAATTAGATTGAGGGTGAGGTTTAAACTGTCAGGCGAACCTTATAGCATCAAGACGCCCATGGGGAAAAATCAAAACAATGTGGAAAAGAAATTTATAGGAAGAATAATTTTTCCCCACATTCGGACATCTACTACCAGGACAACTACCCCCCCCCCCAAAAAAAAGAAAGAAAGAAAGAAAGAAACAAACAAATAAATAAACAAATAAACCAACAAACAAACAAAAACCAAAAAAAACCCGAAACGGTATATTAGAAGAAAAACTTCAGGACAACTAACCACGAAGGACATTGTTGTCCTTCTTTGTTTAATCTATGATCCGATGGTGACAATTGTTGGGGTGTAATTATTGAGGGAAAATTGTTGGGGTAACCTTTACTTGATTAAAGTGGTCTGGTCTGGACATACTTGATCTTTCGCACAGATAAAACACCCTTTTTTCAATTCTCCTTCATTTGAAATGAAGGTTTACTACTGCAACTGGTCAGTCATTCTCGCCACCTTTATTTTGTACATAAAAATGTCCACCTTTGGAAAGGGCTGGGCATTTCTATTACATATTGTTCTAAATGGTTTTTCTCTTGTATGTACTTGTTTTGTGACTGAATCTTGTGCTGAAATATCAGAATTGTATTAATTTTAAGAAGATATTTGTATATTGCATTAATTGTTAAAAGTTATTTTGTATATTACATTTTTGAAAAGTATTTTTGTACTTCTTTTTGCATTTTTCGTATTTTATATTTTTGTATTTCATTTTTGAAAAGTATTTTTGTACATTTTTGAAAAGTATTTTTGTACTTCTTTTTGCATTTTTCGTATTTTATATTTTTGTATTTTATCTAACCAATGTATATGCAGGGTGTGTATGTTAGGCAGGAAATATTAACATACGACTTGTGTCTACCGGTACGGGTTTAGGAAGATATGTATAATCTATTTTTTTTTCTCAACAAAACTGCACTTTAGAATTAATATCTTTTGTGGGACACATGGATTTTTTTTTTCATGGCATTTTTATCATCTTCCGTAAAAAATAAGAAAATGTTTTTTATGACATAAAGTCAAATTGAAATTCATGGTGCGCTGGTTCCATGTAGATAGAAGTCCCTTTACAAAAGAGTTCCAACAACCAATGTATTAAACCCTATTATATTTGCACTAGGGCCTATTATCATTTCTATTCAATTTCGAGGAGGATGTGCGAGTGTTCTAAGTAGAAAGAATTGATTTGAATTGAACTGAATATAGGTTTTATTTCAATTTGCAATTTGCAATAAAAATATATATACATAGACATGATGGAAAACATAAACATTACACATAATAATACAAAGAATTCAGTCTGTATACATGTTCATTATATTTTTTGTTATTGTAATCAATGGAAATAAGGGTGGCCCGCAAAGCTCAGAGAGCTTGAAAGGATGAGGACAACCTACACGAAATATCTATAAAACATGGCAAAAGTATTTTTATTATATATCTTGTCGTACACGTAGATTCAATGAAGATTCAATAAAGTAATAAATGAATAAGTTACATGTAAATGATAAAACCAACAATGTGAGAGTATACAATCAATTAAATTGTTTTTCGATCCCTATAAAATACTTTGTACAGGAAATAATTGTATAATGTAATACTTGCATGAGAGGACAAAATACTGTCTGATTGAAGTGACATCATAATAAAGAATTTCAAAGCCATTTTGTTTCTGCAAAATTGGACGTCGATATCGTATCTCTATATGTATATAGTAAAGGTAGAGTCGCTTTATAAACGAAAGGTTACGACAATTCGTCATTTGAACGCCATTTTGTTTCCATCAACATAAAATTTCTATTCATTTCCGATAACCACCAGCGTGTTCTAAATAAAAACAAAATAATTCCATCACCAGTCTGTTTTGTAGTTAAAGTCCCTTCTACGACAACCCGTAATTTTAACACTATTTTGTTTCGATTTTGACGTAACATTTCTAGTCAATTTCGATGAACACCTGAGAATTTGAACACCACATTGTCATTATTACAACTCGTTCTATAACTGGACTCTTTGTAAAAAGTCTTTAAAGCGAAATTCGTGTGCAAATAAGTGAATACTATATTGTTTTTATTAAAATCAATTATTCAATACGTGCCTTTTGTAAACATGCTTTTCATATATGAATAAACAAGATGTGCTATAACATGTTTCCAAAATAATCTATTGTCTATTATCTTGTTGTCATTGTACACGGAATGCAATGTCATCTACTTCCAAAATGCAAAAAAAAACCTCTATTCAAGTGAAAGAGTGAATGTTCTTTGTCACAGGGGCGCCGATCCTGGGGTGGCAAGGGGGTAGTCGCCATCCTAATGAAAATATTGGGGATGGGGGAGTGGGCAAACATATCGATTTGCCCCCCAATAATTTGAACATCTTGAAAAATCCATAATATGCACTGCAAGGATATGTTTAAAAAGCATTGAAAAGCATTATAAAACCATTAAACTTACCATAAAAATAGTATTAAACTTATAAAATTGTCAATTTTTCGGCCCGCTTTGCGCGGAAAAATTCTGGATTGCAAATTGGCACTTTTGTGCCCCCATCCGAAACATGGATCGACGCCCCTGTTTCTTCGACTCTTGAGAGTAGAGTTTGACTCTCAAGTAGTAAAACTAACTCTCAAAAGAGTGGTCCTTGCCTATACACTGCACACATTATATTATAGTGAATCTATTATTATTATTAATTATTATCATCATTCATTACTATTACTAGTAGTAGTAGAGTAGAGTAGTAGTAGTAGTAGTAGTAGTAGTAGTAGTATTGTATTATTATTATATTATTATTATTATTATTATTATTATTATTATTAATTATTATATTATTATTATTATTATTATTATATTATTATTATTTATTATTATTAATTCATCAAGCGCGCTTTTACCAAGATGACCGAACAAAGGTAAAAGGTAAAGGTGAGGGTTTATCGTCTTGTACCACTGTAGAACCGTACTCACACCACGTCACACATTACCCCCTGATCATTGGACCCATATCAAGCCTGCACATTATTGTGCGCCATCTCCACTCCCTGGGGAGTATTCCTAGCCCGGCTGCCCGTTAGGCGCTCAAGAGCTAATTCATTCACAACTGGCCCCCTCAGTCCTCTCAAGTACCCATTTATACTCCTGGATGGAGAGCAGCAAAGCAGATTAAAAATGTCTTGCTGAAGGACATTAATGCCGAGCGGACTCGAACTCCACACCTCTAGATTGTCAGGCACGCGCCTTACCAATCTCGCCACAGCACCTCTACGAAAGCGCGTACAAGAAAAATTACACAAAATAGACAATTCTACAAATCTGGGTGAGCTAAAAAAAAATGTTTTAAGTGCCTTTTGAATGAAGAGACAGATTTTGACTGCCTGAGTGTTAAAGGTAACCTATTCCAATATTTCGATGCAGTTATAGTGAAAGTCCTATCTCCAGCCAGTGTTCGTGTGATGTGCAATGCAATGCAAGGATATGTTTTGGAGATTCGCTCCAAATTGGAGTGGTTTTCGATCTAAAAGCGATTTATTATGGTATGGAATGTGGAGTATTTACATGAACACCCCACCATAAATATAATCAAACAAAAATACGCCGTGTATATCGTGATGACAATGAAACCTACATCTTTACAGATTTGCATGACTGACTCGCGACAAATGTGTCAGCAGCCAGTGGGTACATGAAGGGAATTTACCATAATATCATCAAAATAGGATATTCATATTCATTGTATGTGTTTGAATAACTCTGCCCCCCTCCCCTTTTTCATATATGTCGCGCTAATCGCGTAGGCAGCGCTCCATTAAACAATATTAGGCTTTGTAATAGCGATGTCAGCGCTAATGGAACACATTAAAAACGGAAGGCAGCAGTTCGGATGGCAATTTAATAGCAGAGTGCAATCATATTTGGTTCGCTGCAGTAAACTAGCTTTTGAATACATATCAGGAAATATTGATTGTGGCGTTTTCTGGCAAGAGGAAGTACATGCTTACTGGTAAAGTGTACAACCTGAAAATTGATGTAGCTGTATTAAAATATCACAATACGGTAAGATGTAACTAGAGTAGCCGTTTGTAGTAGTCGTAGTAGTAGTAGTAAGTTCGTAGTAGTAGTTAGTAGTAGTAAGTGGTGGTAGGGTGGTGGTCGGTGGTGGTGGTGATGTGGTGTGGTCTAACTAGAAGTAGTAGTTGAAGGTCGAAATAAATACTCAATAATGAACAATAATATGAATAATCATCATCATTATGCATCAATCATCATCATATCATCATCAATAATAATAATAATACATAATAATAATAATAATAATGATAATCAATGAAATAATAATTTTTTTTTTTATACTATAAAATAATAACAACAACAACAACAATCATGCGCATAACTATTTAGTTTGACATGGAAATTTACAGAGTGGGCGGCCATAATATTTAGTTGGCTCCAGTAAACTAGCTTTTTGAATACATACAAGTTAATTTGATTTGTGGCGTATTGCGAGTAGGAAAGTACATTCTGTTTTGGTAAGTGTACACTGTAAAATGGATGTACTGCAATAAAAATCGCAGGTTTGTAGAATAGACGGTAGTAACAGTAGTTGATAGTAAATACTCGTAAGACTAGTAGCATTAGAAATAGTAGGAGTAGCAGTTTTTTAGTAAGCACTGCTTAAAATCCCGGGTCAAGACTGACTGCGAAAAAGAAGCCCGTTGGGGGCACACCCGGAAAAGGGTCAATTTTAACCAATTCGGGTCAAGTTTGACCAAATAAGGTCAAATTGACTTGGATTTTGGTCAAACCTTGAGCCCGGAATGTGTTTAAAACTGACCTCTTTTCCGTGGTGGTGCCCCAACAGAATCCTTTCTCCGAGTCCGGATCTGACCACGGAATTTTAAAGAGTGTAGTAGTATGTAGTGTGGTATGGTGTAGTAACTAAAAGTAGTAATAACATAATTATTAGGAAGAACGTGACGTATGGGCGCAGCAATGGCCGGAGTTTAATTCAAGAACACAATCGACATTCCTAGCTTTGGCAGCAAGTTGTGTAGACAAAAAAAAGCTAAGTAAAAAATATAATGAATTCATCGGTATTGGACATTTTAATAGTCCTTCAATGAATTGAAGACGAGCCCAGAAAAAAATACTATATGAACTGGTTAGAGAAGAAAGAGTAGTCTTATTAACAGTAATAGGTAGTAATAGCATGCGAAGTAGGAAAAATCAGCAGTTTAGGAGTAGAAGTAGTAGAGAGTAATAGTAGAGTATAGTAATATAGTAGTAGTAGTAGTAGGATAGTAGATAGCGAGTGTATAGTCAGTAAGTAGTAGTAGTAGTAGTAGTAGCAAGTAGTATAGTAGTAATAGAGTAGTATATAGTAATGTAGCAATGTAGTAGACTGAGTATAGTAGTGAAAGTAGTAGTAGAGTAATAGTATAGTAGTATAGTAGTAGCAGTAGTAAGTAGCAGTAGCAGTAGTAGTCAGTAGTAGTAGTAGTAGTAGTAGTAGTGGTAGTAGCATGTAATGGTAGTAGTAGTAGTGGTAGTGGTAGTATGTAGTAGTATAGTTGTAGTAGTAGTAGTAGTAGTAGTAGTAGTAGTAGTAGTAGTAGTAGTAATGAGTAGTAGTGAGTAGTATAGTATAGTAGTAGTGTTAGTTAGTACTAGTAGTAATATGTAGTGGTAGTAGTAATAGTAGTGTAGTTGTAGTAGTAATGGTAGCAGTAGTAAGAGTAGTAGTAGTAGTAGTAGTGGTGGTAGTAGTAGTAGTAGTAGTAAGTCGTAAGTAGTAATGTAGTAGTAGTAGTAGTAGTAGTAAGTTGAGTAGTAGTAGTAGTACGTTGAGAGTAGTAGTAGTAGTAGTGGTGTAGAAATAGTAATGTATACTGAGTAGTGGTAGAAGTAGTAGTAGTAATAGTAGTAGTAGTGGTAGTTAGTGAGTAGTAGAATAGTAGTGTTTAGTAGTAGTAAGTAGCAGAAGTAGATAGTAGTAGTAGTAGTAGTAGGTAGTAAGTAGTAGTAGTAGTAGTAGTGGTAGCAGAAGTCAGAAGTAATGGTAGTAGTAGTTAAGTAGTATGGAAGTAGTAGTAGAGTAGTAGTACATGGTAGCAGTATAGTAGTAATTAAGGTAAGTAGTATAGAGTAGTAGTAAGGTAGAAGTAGGCGTAGTAGTAGTAGTAGTAGTAGTAGTAGTATGTAGTCGGTGGTTAGTAGTAGTAGAGGTAGTAAGTATAGTCAAGTAGTAGTAGTAGTAATGGTAGTAGTAGTAGTATGTAGAGGTAGTAGTTAGTAGTAGGTAGTAGTAGTAGTAGTAAGTAGTAATAAAGCTAAGTAAAAATAAATGATTCATCGTATTGACATTTTAATAGTTTTCAATGATTGAACGAGCCAGAAAAAAATACTGACTTGTTTAGAGGAGAGAAAGAGTAGGTCTTATTACAGTAAACAAGTAGTAATAGCATGCGAAGTAGGAAAATCAGGCAGTTTTAGGAGTAGTAGAAGATAGATAGTATAGTAAAGTAGTAGTAGTAGTAGTAGTAGTCAGTAGGTAGTAGTACGTAGTAAGAGTAGTAGTCAGTAGCAGTAGTAGTAGTAGTAAATGGTAGTAATAGTAGTAGCAATGGTAGTAGTAGTAGTAGTGGTAGTCAGTTCAGTGTAGTAGTAGTAGTAGTAGTAATAGTGAGTAGTAGTAAGTAGTCAGATATAAAGTAGTAGTAGTAGTAGTAGCTGAGGTCGTAGTATAGTAGTAGAAAATAGTAGTAGTAGAAGTAGATGAGTAGTACGTAGTAGTCGTAGTGAGTAGTAGTAGTAATGTAGCAGTAGTAGGCGTAGAAGTAGTAGGCAGTTGTAGTAGTAGTATAGTATAGTAGTAGTATAGTAGTTAGGCGTCGTCGTAGTAGTCGTATGTAGTAAGTAGTATGTAGTAGTAGTAGTAGTAGTCAGTAGTAGGAGTAGTATAAGTAATAAAAGTAGTAGTGGTGGTAGTACAAGCAAGAGGAAAAAGTGGGTCGAAATAATGTGGTTTCAGCTATACCGTGATCTATCGTAATTTCATTTTTCATCATTAGCAGATAAAAACATGGTCCTGCGTGAAAGAGAAATATCTAGAACAATCGCACGTTACTACCCAGGAAAATGCCCCTCCAGAGTACTATGAGGGGCAGGGCGCCCTCCCGCTCGGCCGAACCAATACCACCGGAGCGATATATCACCAAGCAGCTGTATTTCAGTAAAAGTGGAAGGCTAACATTAATTTTTCTGGACGTAAAAGTAGTGAGAAGTAAGAAGTAGGTAGTGGTAGTGTAATGGTCAGTAGTAGTATTAGTAGTGTAGTAGTAGTAGTAGTAGTAGGTTAGTAGTAGCTGTAGTAGTAGTGTAGGCAGTAGTATAGATGGACTAGTACTAGTAGTGAGTAGTAGTAGTAGTATATGGTAGTAGTAGTAAATCATGTAGTAGTAGTAGTAGTAGTAGTAGTAGATAGTGGTAGTGTTAGTAGTAGTAGTAGTGGTAGTGAGTAGTAGAGTAGTAATGGATAGTCAGTAATAGTAGTAGTAGTCGTATGTAGTAGGTCAGTAGTAAGTAGTAGTAGTTAGTAGTAGTAAGTAGTAGTAGTAGTAAGTGTGTAGTAGTAGTCAGTAGTAGTAGTAGTAGTAAGTAGGAGTAGTTAATGGTAATAGTAGTTAGTAGTGGTGTAAGTAGTGGTGGTAGTATAGTAGTAGTAGTAGAAGGTAGTGGTAGTAGTAGTAGTAGTAGTAGTAGTGTAGTAGTAGTAGTAATGGTAGTAGTAATAGTAAGTAGTAGTAGAAGTGGTAGTAGTAGTAGTTAGTAGTAGTAGTAGTAGTAGTAGTAAGTAGAAGTCGTAGTAGTAGTAGTAGTAGTAAGTAGTAGTGGTGGTAGTAGTGGCGGTATAGTAGTAGTAGTAGTAGTAGTAGGTAGTAGTAGTGGTAAGTAAAGTAGTAGTAGTAGTAGTAGTAGGAGTAGTAAATGGTTAATAGTAGTAGTAGTAGTAGTAAGGAGTAGTAATGGTAATAGTAAGTAGTAGTAGTAGTAGTAGTAGTATAGTAGTAGTAGTAGTAGTAGTAGTAATCAGAGTAGTAGTAGTAGTCGTAGTAGTATGTAGTAGTAGTAGTAGGAGTAGTATAGTAATAGTAGTAGTAGAGGTGGTAGTTCAGGCAGGAGGAAAAAGTGGGTGGAAATAATGTGGTTTCATATACCTATGATCTACGTAATTTCATTTTTAAATCATTACCCGATAAAACCATGGCCTCGTGTAAGAGAATATCTACAAAATCCACCGTTTAACTCCCACAGGGGAATGCCACCTCCAGAGTACTATGAGGGGCAGCTCCCGCCGTCGGCCAAACAATACCCACCGCGAGGTATATCACCAAGCACTGTATTTCAGTAAACGTGGAAGCTAAGCAATTATACGTTTCTGACGTTTTAATCTTGCGTATTTTGTGGAGCCTTTTTAAGTCTTTTTATAAGCGGTAATCAAAAAACGTTC